>JAPKLY010000762.1:120160-153753 GCA_026898435.1 Prunella vulgaris | reverse complement strand
GGCTAATTGGAAATGAAAATCAACAATGAACAATGTAAACATCATGAATATTAACTAATACAAGAGAATTAAAGGAAATCTTACCATAAGTGGATGAATTGAAATACAAGCTACAAACCTCCAATTTTCTAAGTCTTGATCCAAACCTCAAAATACAAAATTGAACTACAGGAACAAAGCTCTAATCACTACGAGTATGTGGGAACAAACGGATCTAAAATCCGACGGACGGATCAAAAGTTATGGAAGAAAGAAGATTGAATCTAACCAAGAACCCACTAAGTAACTACCTAATTCTCTCTCTAAACTAATCTAAGAACTTGGAATAATGATGATCCAATGTTTGGAAATCTGATCCTTGAGGTATTTATAGTGTCCACAATGCTTGGTCCAAAATGACCTTCATTAAACGCGCGAAAAGACGAAACAACCTCGAAATTGGGCATGTCCGGGGCATCACACGAGAGCAAGCCTATGACCACACGAGTCTGGATCGTGCAAGCACTCGTGCAAGCCTTCATCACATGAACCAGAGCCTCCTTGCACGAGTGTGTGCTTGTGGTCGCACGAGTCTGGGCTTGTGGTCGCTCGAGCCAGGCTTGGTCGATCCTCGACTTCTTATTTTCTTAATATCTTGAGTTCTAGAGCTCCGATTGACTCGATTCTTCTTGCGTTACGACCCTATCTTTGAACTCTTCGACATGGTATATCATTTGTCTCCATTGGATCAACTCACATTTTCTGAACTTTTACAAACTTGCTCGTCTCTTGCCGATTTTTGCTCGTTTTCACTACAAAACATATTTTCTTGCCACAAAATGGTTTATAGCACAATTTATACCAAATTAGGGTCATATATGAATATAAGAATATCAAAACCATAGAGAAATGGATGCAAAAAGATGCAATTATGACCCTAATCATACCCCCAAACTAGATTGTTGCTCGTCCTCGAGCAACGAAGCGATAAGATAGGGGAATAATTGTATCAATGAAGCATCAAGCACAAGTTAAATGCCATGAAAATATCAATCAATGTCAAGCAAATCTAGAATGCAATCTCATCTAATCAACTATCAACAATGAATCAATGAGCAAGATATCAAATCAATGAGTCAAGATCCTCATAAGATAAGTGTTTAGCTCAACCCTCAAGTGTTTAGGCTCACTCAATCATCACACTTCATACACATACTACCATAAGCTTGGCTCAAGTCTACATTCTCCACCACTTGAAATGACAATTCAATCACACATCAATGAGGACTTTTAAAGGTTGTAGTGTTGGCTCTTTGGTAGGGAAGGAACATATGAGTAAAAGTGACTAAGTATGATTAGTAAAGCTTAGAAGGAATCAAAGTAGAGATCATTCACCTCTTCATGCAATTTGCACTTTCTCTTCATGATCTTTCAAAATCACACTTCAAAGAATCAATCTTCCCTTTTTTCACAATTGTGAACTTACTCACAACACTAGAGTCAAACTTGACCATAATTTTTCAAAAAGTCAACCTTTTTCAATTTCTTGCAAGCAGTTGCCTTTGAACCTTCTTTCAAATCTATCCATGCATAGAACTTCTTTCCACCTTGGCCACCAATTTCTTCATCATAACACCAATCTTCCTTTCTTCTTTTCACTCTACTAATCATAAGGACAAGAGAGTTCCAAAAAGGAAGGAAAATGGCTTAAAATGTGGTTAGCCAAAGGAAAGGATTATAAGCACAAAATTGGTAGCAAAGGATATCAATATCAATGGTAGGCTCATAGGGCTAAGTGACTCAATATATATAAAAAAAAATGTCTCATCTCATATCATGTGAAATCATTATCTAATGTAGCCTCAAACAAGACCAAAGCCAAGTTCTAGAGTATAATGCACATGTGTGGAACTCACATCAAAGAATATCATCCGTTCAAAATAGAAATGGGCATAAAAAACTCAAAACTCACGGGTATAGGTTGATCAAGACTCATATCATATAAAAAATGCTCAAATCATCAAAGTATCAAGCATCATAAAATCCATAGTAAACTAGACAAGACATGAATCAAATGATAAGTCCACTACATCTAACCTATACTATCAACACCATCCACACAATCATAAACATATCTCATGCCACACTACTCTAAACTAGCAATAATATGGCAATCAATCAACAAGCAAAACAAGGCATTCACATAAGCATAAGGTCACAAGACATAAGAAAGCACTAGAAATCATTAAAAAGCATAGCATTGCAATGAGATTTACGAAACGAACACACCCCCCCAAACTTTTTTGGACCAAGGGTCTAAAAAGTTTGGCAAAGAGTGAAGAAAAGATCATGCAATGCACATATCAAAGCATAATACCACAAGAATCAGCAATTAAGCTCAAAATAGCAATCTACCATCAAGCGAAATAAACCTAAGAATGGAAGCAAATATGGAGAGATAAGTGTAAAGACATACCTTGAGTTGGGATTAAAAATAGAAGAGTGACTTGCCACTTACACGAAAATGTCCTTCTTGGCAAAGTGAAGAAAAATCTCCTTATCACACCTTTCTCAAGCTCACAAGTCTCATCCATTATCCTTGCAAATCAACATTTGAAGAACGAACACACCCCCCCTAAACTTTTTTCGACCAAGGGCTTAAAAAGTTTGGAAAAGAGTGATGAAAATAGGATTTGCAATAAATCAATGATCAAACAATGCATCTATCAAGCTCAACTAGACCAAAGAACACAATATATGCTAAGAGGCAACCCCCCCAAACTAGGATAAATCATATGCACCAACAAAGGTAATAGAATACACTACCTCATATCAATGTTCAAGAAATCCAAAACACAACCCTAAGCTTCAAATTTTTTCATGAAAACAATTAGCAAGCAAAATATCTAACTACCAAGCAAACAACAAAACAAGCAACATTTTTAAAGGATGGGTTGCCTCCTATCTAGCGCTTGGATTTAACGTCCCCTAGCCGGACGACACCAATGTTAGCTAAAGGGCCACGGATATTTGGCATTCCTCCCATTATACAGCAATATCAAAGCATTATGAGTAAGGAAACATGTAGGATTTCTACCCCATACCCCTACTTTCCTTATCATTTTATACCTATAAGCACAAGAATTTTCTTTCTCATTTCTTTTCAAACCAATCCACCCCCATCTCTCACTATTAAACATATTCAAGAGGATTTTCAATTCAATTTTATCATCAATCAATTCTAGAGGCAAGACAAATTCACAATGAACAACTTTATCAATGAAAGAACAAATGGAAGAGTCTAAGGGTTTAGAAATGCTTATTTGAATTGTAGGCTCCTCTCCCACTTTATTTGGTTGTTCTTTTTCAATGATGCTCATGTCCATGAGTGGACCTTCATATTCCTCTTCTTGTTCTTTCTCCAATCCTCCTTTTGAATCTTCTCGTTCCTTATCCTCCACTTCTTGTTCTTGATTCCTATCAATATTTACAAATGAAGTATCATCATCATTATCATCATAAAGAGGATTAATATCGTACTCAAGATAATTGTAAAAAGGATTCATAAAGCTCTTAAAATCGGAAATATCTTGAGCATGAGTAAATTCGATCTCTTCATAATCATCTTTAGCTTCTTCATCCTCTTCACTTTCATCAATTTCTTCTTTTTCCTCCACCTTTACACACTCTTCTATTTCTTCTTCTTCTAGTCCATCCTTTTTTTCTTCTTGATTCCTAATCAATATAGCATGAAGAAATTTATAAGCAAAATCATCATTAATAATAGGAATTTCATAATCAATGTAAGCATGAGAAGGTTCAATAGACATTTGAGCTCCAACACATTTTACAAGAGAAAGAGATTTAATCGTCTCATGATGATGATGATCATCATCTTCCACATCCCCTCTTTCTTTATCATTACCCCCATCTTCCTCCTCACACATCTCATTGGCTTGAATGCTCAATTCCTCCATTTGGATCTCCAAATTCGTGATTTGATGACTTTGAGACATGAAAATCTCATCAAACTTCTTGTTGTCTCCTCAAAGTACCTTTTCCTTTCCATTTCTATTTCTTCCAATTCCTTGAGGATTTGAGCTAAAATATCTTTCACATAGCTTGAAGAAGTGTCCTCTTGATGGAAAGTCATAGGAGGGTATGAAGTGTAGGAGCATGTATACTCATGATGAGAGTAGGAATCTTGATATGACATTTTGCAAAACTCATGGGCTTGTTGGGCCAATTGTCCCACTTTGAGCTCTAAGCTCTTGATTTGATCTCCTCGAGCTTGGAAAAGTCTATCAATCTTCCTATTAGTCTCCTCAAAGCACCTTGTAGCTTCAATGCTTATATTTTCCCATTTCTTGAGAATTTGAGCAAGAGCCTCATCTACATAACTAGGAGGAGTTTCTTCTTGATGGCAAGGTATAGGAGAGGGTAAAGTGTATGAATGTGGATCTTCATAAGAGTAGGAATCTTGAGATGTATATGGTTTAGAAGGATAAGAAACTTCTTGTGGAGGTGGTGGAATTTGGTTTTGGTTCCATAACGTCACCATTATGTGCTTCATACACTCTTCTAACATGGTGATTTTATCGAAAGTGGTTGGGGTTTTAAATGGGTAAAGTTGATGTAGGTATGGATTAGGAGATGATATATTTTGTGGAGAATACGAGTAATGGTTGTATTTTCCCATCTTCAATTGAGTTCACTCCTACAAGAATAAGCAAGTATCAACACTCACCAAGAATAGTCAAGTAAACAAAGAAACAAAGAAAAATAAAGTAAACAACAATACAAGCCTAAAAAAGTGATCGTTTCCCCGGCAACGGCGCCAAAAACTTATTTTAGCATTGCCGGGACTCAAGGATGCTCAAGCAAATAAACAATACAAACCAACAACATTCAAAGATATTCAAGTAAACAAACAAATACTATTCGACAAAGAAATCGTTTGGTGTTGCCGGAATTCAAGGGAAACAAACAAACAACAAACAAATAAATAAAGAATCAAATAAAAGAAAATGTAAACACACAACACCAACTTAACAATGAAATCATTTCCCCGGCAACGGTGCCAAAAACTTGTTTGCCAAAATCGTGATGATTTCCACGCAAGTGAACGTGGTCGTTGTTGTCATGGCAAGTTAACCAAGTTAAATATCGAACACAGGGAAACGATGCGATATCAAGCAAGCATTGAATGTCTATAAAAGGCTAATAGCTAGGAAAGCAAGAAAACCATCAAGGATTCTATCTACTATGACAAAGCAAAGTAAATCCTAAATATCACCTCAAAGAAGTGAGCAAGTGTGAAGTGTACATGAAAGTAATCCTACTATGGTTCCTCTAGTGTCCTATCCATCCTATTTTGCAAAAGCTCTCTTGTTGTATTAATCAAGCCAACCAGTGTCTAGATCTCTCTACAACACAAGGTAAGGGCTCTATTGGATGTCTAGATCTCTCTACAATTTCCAATACTCCAATTAAGAGGTCTAGGCTAATATGCAATTCTCATTGGTCATACAAGCAATATATCAAACACTTGGCATGCATAAAGTTCTTATAGCTCAATTCTCATTTCATTACTAAAACATATAAGCCATACAATCAAATTTAACATACCAAACATTCATACAAGTCATTAATAAGAGAACTAATTCAACAAGATCACTAATTCATGCATAGGATTAACAAGAACTAAATTCACCATAGTATTCATACAACCATGCAACAAGGATATTAGCCCATGGCTAATTGGAAATGAAAATCAACAATGAACAATGTAAACATCATGAATATTAACTAATACAAGAGAATTAAAGGAAATCTTACCATAAGTGGATGAATTGAAATACAAGCTACAAACCTCCAATTTGGTAAGTCTTGATCCAAACCTCAAAAAACAAAATTAAACCCCAGGAATAAAGCTCTAATCACTACGAGTATGTAGGAATAAACGGATCTAAAATCCGACGGACGGATCAAAAGTTATGGAAGAAAGAAGATTGAATCTAACTAAGAACCCACTAAGTAACTACCTAATTCTCTCTCTAAACTAATCTAAGAACTTGGAATAATGATGATCCAATGTTTGGAAATCTGATCCTTGAGGTATTTATAGTGTCCACAATGCTTGCTCCAAAATGCCCTTCATTAAACGTGCGAAAAGACGAAACAGCCCTCAAAATTGGGCCTGTCCGGGGCATCACACGAGTGCAAGCCTATGACCACACGAGTCTAGATCGTGCAAGCACTCGTGCAAGCCTTCATCACACGAACCAGAGCCTCCTCGCACGAGTGTGTGCTTGTGGTCGCACGAGTCTGGGCTTGTGGTCGCTCGAGCCAGGCTTGGTCGATCCTCGACTTCTTGTTTTCTTCATATCTTGAGTTCTAGAGCTTCGATTGACTGGATTCTTCTTGTGTTGCAACCCTCTCTTCGAACTCTTCGACATGGTATATCATTTGCCTCCATTGAATCAACTCACATTTTCTGAACTTTTACGAACTTGCTCGTCTCTTGCCGATTTTTGCTCATTTTGACTATAAAATACATTTTCTTGCCACAAAATGGTTAATAGCACAATTTATACCAAATTAGGGTCAAATATGAATATAAGCACATCAAAACCATAGAGAAATGGATGCAAAAAGATGCAATTATGACCCTAATCACCCCCATTTTCATTTTAATGCAAGTTTTCTTAACCTCAGCGAAGCTCTGCCAAAATCTTCACATAATCAAGCACTTTGCAGTTCCATTAATCTGATTCTTATCGATTGTTAGTGAAATCGCATCTAAAAGACACATAAACACTTCCGTTGCAGAGATTTCATTAACACCGTTGTAGATTCACCTACTGCAGACTCATCAGGTCTTTTTGTTGGTGTTTCTGCCTCTGTTAGAACATTCTCATAGACTAGATCATCAACATTCTCTATGGGAGGTAACTCAACTATCACAGTGCAAAAGCCTTTGTTGATCAATTCTACAGGAGTTTTGATTTCAACATACTGCTACTGACTTGTGACTGTAGAGTTGGCCTCTTTAGAGTCTTCAATAATTTCTTCAGGGGAGCTATGTTGTTCATCAAAAACAACATGATGTGACTATTCTACAATCATTAACCTCTTGTTATACACTCTGAATGTTTTATTAACATTAGAATAACCTAGAAAGATACCTTCATCTGACTTTGAATCAAAAGTCTTGAGGTTTTCTTTCCCATTATTCAGTATGTAGCATTTGCATCCAAATATGTGTAGATAAGAGATATTAGGAGTCCTTCCTCTCCATAACTCATATGAAGTCTTCTTATGATCTTTCACTGTTAAGCATCTATTTTGAGTATAGCATGCAGTGCTTGTTGCTTATGCCCAAAATATCTAAGGTAGATTTTCTTCAACAATCATTGTTCTGGCTGCCCCCTTGAGTGTTCTGTTCTTCCTTTCTGCAACACCATTCTGCTGTGGGGTTTTAGCTGCAGAGTATTCATGCATTATGCCATATAGTGAACAATATTCTTCAATGACTTGATTTGTGAACTCTGTTCCTCTATCTGATCTGATCTTCACAATCTTCAAGTTCTTTTCATTTTGAATCCTTCTCAACAATTCTGGTAGATTCTGTAGAGTCTCACTCTTCTTTCTTAGAAACATTGTCCAAGAAAATCTTGAGTAATCATCTACTACAACTAAAGGGTATTTCTTTCCACTTATGCTCACAGGTTCAATGGGTCCATAAGGATCCATATGAAGTAATTCAAGTATCCTTGATGTGTTTAAGTGTGTCTTGCTTTTGAAAGTCTTCTTGACTTGTTTCCGTTTAACACAGGAATCACATAGGTGTTCCTTCCTGAACTTTGTGTTTGGTAGACCTCTTACAAGACTGTTATTCACAAGTTCATTCATGGTTTTAATGTTTATGTGATTCATCCTTTTATGCCATAACCAACTAACTTCATTGGAACTATTAGCTAGAAAACAGGTAGTTTCAGCTGTAGAGTCCCACTCTACAATGTAAACATTCCCTCTTCTAGTTCCTGTCAGTTTTGTGGTATGTGATTCAATATCTTTGACTATGCAGGTGTCATGTGTAAAGTCAACAGTGTAGCCTTTATCATAAAATTGACTTACACTAAGGAAATTGTGCTTTAATACTTCTACCAAATAAACATCATTGATCTGATAATTTCCTTTGAGCAGGCTTCCTTATCCTTTAGTTGTTCCACTGGCATTATCACCAAAAACAACCTTAGAACCTTTGTGATCTTTCACATTTTGTAACAAGTCTCTATCTCCAGTCATATGTCTTGCACAACCACTGTCTATGTATCAAATCTCTCTTTTGGTGGTTGTAACATGTCCCTGCAAAATCAAATGAGTTATTTAGAAATCCAATACTATGGATTTCCTCCAGTGTTACTCTTTGAAATCCAAGCCTTTTTGGGAGCTGTAGAGTTGTTAATTCTATAGTTCTTGCTTGATCCTCCTTTTTGAATGTTTGAAGAGGGAGACATATCCGACATATTTCCATTCCAGAATCTATCAAAGTTAAGTCTTCTTTCAATATTCAATTTGTGAAAGACTTCTTCTTCTGACTGTATAGTTGATTCTGCAGTTGGTTTCAAAAGCATGTTTTGCAACATGTTTGTAACATCTTCTTTAGTATCATTCATGATCTCCTTGACTTTCTGTTGTCTTCTAGGTGACAATTCTTTGAATGAATTCAAGAATTTCAAATCTTCTGGCTGTAGGGTTGGGTTTACAACTTATTCAGGGGTTGATTCTTTGATGAACTTCCTTTCTGGTATAGGAATTGACTTTTGCAAGTGTTTCATCCAAGTGCAGGGATTATATCCTATACCAGTCAAATCCTTTGTGTGTTTTTGCTTAGACAACAAGTTCTTCAATTGTTTGGATGACTTTCCAAAACAATCCAATTTCTTTTGAAAATAGGCATTGCTTTCTTCAAGATCAGTTATCATAAGTTCTGATAGTTTCCTTCAGTTCAGCACAGTCTATAACTCTACAACTTGCTTCATTGAAGAGTTCTTCATTGTCATTTTTCTGACAACTGTAAACTTCTTTGAGTTCTTGTAGAATCTGCAGTTGTTGTTCAGCATCCTCTACTCCAGCTAGCAAAGCTTTAACATGTTCCCTTCCAATGTGATTATCTCTTCTAAAATCTTCATTTTCTTCTTCTAGTCTTTGGATTGCACTAAGCATGTCACTGGAAGAATCCTTTTCTGTAATATAACTTGATGATGATGAGCATACCTCTTCATCTTTAGCCATAAGACAGATTAGGGCTTCTTCATCTGAATTTGTAGAGTCAGAGTTTTCTAAATTTGCAGTTGACTTTTGAGAAGAAGAGGGACAGTCTTCCTGGTTTTTATCAAACTCTGAAAGTAGTGCTCTAATTGTCTCCTTGTTAAACTTTTTCTTTCTATCTTTTCTGATTCTCTTTTCTTCATCAGTATACTTCTCAGCTTTGTGGTATGGACAATCCTTGATGTAATGTCCAGGTTTTTTGCAGTTATAACACAATTAAGTTGAGTGAGGTGTTGTAGATTTCACCTTACCATCCTCCTTTGGTGTGAACTGCTTCTTCTTAGTCCATTTGCCAAACTTCTTGAGCTGCTTTATAAAAAGAGCCAAGTCTTCATCATCAGAATCTATAGCTGCAAGGTTGTCAACTACTAGAGCTGTAACCTTACTGTTGTCATGTTCTTTTCTTCTACTTATGTCAAATTCATAAGCCTTCAGGTCTGAAAAGAGTTCAAAGGTGGATATCTTAGATAAATCCTTTGATTCTCTCATAGCAATGACCTTCATGTCCCATTCATAAGGTAAGCCTCTAAGAATTTTCATGTTCATTTCTCTTTGTGAGTAATATTTACCAAGTGAGTCTAGCTCATTGAGAATCTCAATGAATCTTGACTCAAACTTTTCAAGAGTTTCACCATATTACATTTTGAAGTTCTCAAACTTTTAAACTGCTATCATGAGTTTGTTTTCCTTGATTTGTTAAGTTCCTTCACAAATCATTTCCAACTTTTCCCATATGTCTTTTGTAGTCTTACAATTTTTGATCTTGCTAAACACAATTTTATTCAGTGAGTGATAAATAGTGTTCTTTGCAACATTGTTAAGATTGGACATTCTCATGTCATCCTCTGTCCATTCCCTTCTAGGTTTGGGGATGATCTGAGCTAGTCCAGCTAACTGATCAGCTGTAGTGTTGACCTTCACAATAGGTATAGGGCCATCTTCAATGATAGACAACATTTCATCATTGATTGCACACAAGTGTGCTTGCATTCTAATCTTCCATTCATCATAATCCTTAGAACAGAACATAGGAACCTTGGATTTCACCATTTTGGTAGCCATTCAAATATGCAGGTGTATTTTTCAAAAACAAAAGGATCTAGCTAGGTACTGATCAAAGCAGTGGCAAGCCAACTGCTCTAATACCACTTGTTGGTCCCTTAAGTGGTCAAGGTCTAGAGGGGGAGGTGAATAGACCTTGAGTCCAAAATTAAATTTTCAAACTTTTTCAAAAGAGGGGATTCTAGAACCTTATAGTAACCTCTAAAAGTTCAAAAACAATAAGTCTACAAGAGGTTTTAAAAACTGGACCACAAAGGTTACAGCTGTGGACTAAAGAAGTCTACAGCTGCAGATTTATAAAACTTGCAAATAAAGTAAACAACTTGTAGATAGAAATTAGAGGAATTCTCACACTTAAAAGTGTATTGAGAATACTCTAATGTGCAGCAGAAAATAGGTTAGTGTTAAATAAAAAACAATTTAAACAAACTTAACAGTTGAGTGACTTAAACAAGTCTACAACTGTAGAGTCAGTTTCTTTGTGAAAAACACAAAGTTTATGCACTAGATTTTAAAAGAATGATGAATGTAACAAATAAGTAAATATGCAATATAGAAATATAAATGACAGAAAATAAATAGACAGAATTTATAGTGGTTCAGTGTCTATGAAAAAGACAACTTACATCTGCTATTACACCACTTAGGTGCCAATTCACTAAGAATAGATCACTAAGATCAATACAAGTAGTTCCCCTTAGAACTAGGTTCACTCAGATTCCTATTCTAAAAAGAGATTAACTACTATCCTATTCACTCAGAATACAACTAACAAAGAGTTAAAAAACCTCACAGAGAGATATCTACACTAAGTAGAAATGATAAAAACAGGTGAGGGAACAACAACAAAAGGTGATTCTTTCTAAGAAAATCCTAACCAACTATCCTATCAATCACACAGAAAATAAAATCTCTCTTTCTGAAAATTTTGTTGGCTATAGACTTACTTAGACTGAATGCTTGTATGCACAGGGTTGTTGTTGTTGCTTCCTTTGAGAACATCTTCTATTTATAGATTGAGTGGTGTGACTTATCCATTGGGGAATTCAAATTTGAATTCTGGATAAGGCTCATCTCTCTCTATTGACATGTGTGAACTGGTCCTCATCCTTCACACATGATAGTACTGATTGTACTATTGTCCTTTTCTTCAGAATTTTGGCTGTCTTCAAACTAATCTTCATTATCCTCCAGATTTCTTAGAAATATCCTCCTATTAAGTATTATTTAGTGAGTGCATGAGAGCTACACTAAATGAGCTTAAGGGTCTTCATAAACTTCAATTAATCTCTGACTTGTACTCTCTCTTCAAACATTCTACTCAGCTGTAGGGTCCTCAACCTTGCAGCTGCAGAGTCCTGAAAATACAAAATTGGCTATAGAGAAACATTACAGCTATAGGGTCATGTCTGGCTGTAGAATGATCAAGTATACAGCTGCAGACTTCTCTTACAACTATAACTTTCAAAAACTAATTTCCTTAGATCAAGTGTTAGATTAATTTAATCAATCAAAAGATATGTTTTTCACACATCAAAATCTAAACCGAGGTACTTAACGGACAAATTTTAAGGATTTTTGTGATTAATTGTTGATGGGTTCATGTATTAGTGTTCTTGTTTATTGATATGTCTTAGGAATTGAATGTGAAGAGTGAATTTCATGAGTTCACCTCTTGATTTTTATTAATTGAGGTTTAATTGCATATCAACTTGAGCATGAATGGTGAACTTGAAGAGTATTATCCTTGATTATTTGCAATATTGTTTCAACCTTAGCTTGCTTAGTGCATGGGGTTTTGGAGATAATTAAATTGATAGGGCTTCCTCTTGTAATTCCTTGAATGGTTGATTGTAGGAAATGTCTAGAAGAGGGAAAGGAAAAACTTCAAGTTCAAAGCAAAGTAAGGAATGGAATGATGCCAACCTTGAGGAAAGATGCTTGCAAGAGGAGCATGAGGAAGAGTATGAACTAGGGGGTACTCAAGAGATGGGAGGTCGGAGCTTTAATGAGTGGGGCCAAGAGATAACTTCTCTTAGAACCGATGTTACGATACTTAGGATGGATTTCATTGATCTTCGTGCGGATGTGATTCGCATGAGGGATGACCACTACACCATTTGCACGGATGTGTCCTCCATTCGCACCAACATTGAAGAATTGCTTGACGCTCAATGAGCAATGATGACATGGCATGTGGGAGAGCATCACTTCACTCACCCGAACTACTCTCCTCCGTGAAGTGAACCCTACGGTCTAACTTCATGAGGATGGGTAATGTTCTCTACCCTTATCTTGCTTCCCCTTCCTATTTTAATTGGTTGTGTTTGATATTTTTATTTGGTACTGTTGACTTAGATTGCGGTTTGTTGGTTTAGATTCGTATGGTGATGAATTGGTCCTATGGATTGATTGTTGATCGTTGTAGTATTTGGTTGATTTGAGCATTGCATGATCTTTCCATAACTCTTTCCAAACTTTTTAGAGCTATGATCCAAAAAAGTTTGGGGGTATCTTAGTTCTTCAAATCTCATTGCAATCCTATGCTTAGGAAGATTTTTGTGTTTCATGATGCTTTAGACCTTGTATAGATGGATGATTCATTTTTGTTTGATATTGATGTCAATTGTTGCTAGCTTAGGGAAATTGATGCATGAGATATGCTTATTGTTGTATGAATGATGTTGATAGTGCTTGATTAGGTGTAGTGGATTTATTATTTGATTCATGTCTAGTTTAGATTGTAGTTGATTTTATGATTCTTGATACATTGATGACATGAGCATGTTTGATATGATATGAGTGTCGATCACCTATATCCGTGAGGTTTGAGCCGTTTTTATGCCTGTTTCAATCTTGAACGGATGATATTTTTGTTGATGTGAGATCTACACATGTGCATTGTACTCTAGTACTTGTCTTGGGTCTTGTTCAAGACTACACTAGATGATGAGTTTGCATAGTATGATTTGAGGCCATCTTTGATATATATTGAGTCACTTTGCCCATATGATCCTACCATTGACATTTTTGTCCATTGCTTACCATTTTGAGCCTATAGACCTTTCCTTTGGTCAACCATAGTTGAAGCCATACTTCCTTCCTTTTTGGAACTCTCTTGTCCCTATGATTAGTAGAGTGAAAAGAAGGAAGGAAGGAGGTGAGATGATGAAGAACTTGGTGGCTAAAGTAGAAAAAAATTCTAGTGCATGAATTTGAAAAGAATGTGCAAGTGCAAGTGAAAAGCATGAGAAAGAGGTTGATTCTTATGTGTTGTGAGTATGATCACAACTTGTGAAAAAGGGAAGAAGTTGCTTATGAAAAGTGTTGATTAGAAAATGCATGAAGAAGTGAGTGCTAATTGCATGAATATGTGAATGATCTCTTATTCAATTTCTTCTATGCTTTACTAATCACACTTAGTCACTTGATCCAAATATTTCCTTCCCTACCAAAGAGCACACTACAACCTTGTAAAGTCCTCAATGATGTCTGAACAAGTTGCTAATAAGTGGTGGAGAATTTGAGACTCATGTCAAGCCTATGGTAATAGATGTATGATTGTGCGATGATTGAGAGAGCCTCATACACTTCAGAGTTGAGCTAAACACTTCCTTGTGAGGATCTTGACTCATGGATTTGATTATTTGCTCATTCATTCTTTGTTGATGGTCGATTAGATGATGTTACATTCTTAAACTTGCATGATATTGAATGATATGTCCATGGCATTTGATAGTGTGCTCGATGCTTCGTTGATACAATTATTCCCCTATCTTATCGCTTCTTTGCTCGAGGTCGTGCAACAATCTAGTTTGGGGGTGTGATTAGGGTCATAATTGCATCATTTTACATCAATTTTGGTATAATAATGATTGGTTTATGTTCATATTTGACCCTAATGTACTATACTTTGTGATATTGACCTCTTGTTGGCAAGAAAGTGTGTTGTGTAGGGAAAATCGAGTAAAAACAAGGGATTCGTGATAATAGATGAAGAGTTGATTTGATCCGAGCATGTGGAGAAGTTCAAATGACTCATATGAAGACCCTAGGAAGCTCGGACGAACAATTGGATCGAAAACGAGGAAGTCGGAATTGGATGGCATGAAATAGGTCCAGGTCGTACGCCACACAAGTTCAGCTCGCGTTCCGGATAGCTTCAGATCACGCGCTAATACGGAATCAAGCGCTCAAGGCTCGGGCGACCAGGCACACGATCAGCCCAGTTCTCGCATCTCCAAGCTTTAGGTCGCACGCCTTCCCAATTTTTCTGCTCATTAAGGGTATCTTCGTCCTTTTGTACGTTTAATGAAGGGTACTTTGGTCTATGCATTGTGGGCACTATATATACTCCAAGCATCAGATTTTGGAGGGACTTTTCATTCTTCCATTTCATTAGGGGGGTTTTAGAGAGAGATTAGGTAGTACTTAGTAGGTTTTCTTAATTCCTTGCACTCCTCTCTACAAATTCATGCAATCTAGCCATTAGATCTTTCATCCATTTATATCATTAGCTTCGTATCATCAAGAGCTTTATTTGTATGGTTCATTTTTGCATTTGGACTTCCGAATTAAGAGTTGGTATTTCAAGGTAGAAGAGTAATCTTTCAATTCATTTGTAATAGGTAAGATTCTTGTAATTACTTTACATTTTAGTGTTAATCATGATGTTAGTTTGCTTAATTGTTGATTTGGTAACTAAAGGCATGGGCTAATTCCTCTTTGCACTGGTGTATGAACATTATGGTGTAATTTGGTGATTCTATTAATCCTATACATGATTAGTGAAATTGATTGATTGATTTTCTTAATTGATGAATTGTATGAATGCTTGGTATGTTCAATTGGACAATTTGAGCCAATATAAGTTAGCAACAAATGAGAATTGAGTTAATTCATAGAATCTCTTAGTAGAATTTTGTGCACACCAAGTGTTTGCTTAAATGCTTTTATGTCAATGAGGATTGCTTAGAAGCTTAAACCTCTCAATTGGAGTATTATGTATCGTTAGAGAGATCTAGACACTTAATAAAGCCTTAGGCTTAATTGATCAATCAAGGGAGCTTGCATGCTAGGATAGATAGGCACTAAATGAAACATAATGGGACTACACTAATGCATTCTCACACACTTGCTCATCTTTCACAAGAAGGTGATAGTTGGATTTCAATATTCTTGCAAAGCAAAGTAGATAGAAACTCAAGACCATCTTTCTTGTTTTCATAGATTCTATTTGTTAAACAACATCCTTACTATTCATCACCCCGTTTCCCTAAGATCGATATTTTTATATCTTGGTAAACTTGCCACGTACACTACGACCACATACACTTATGTGAGACATGAAATTGGTAAACACTGTCACCACGAAATAAGCTATTTTATTGTATAGGATAGTTGTGTTGACTCAATTCAACCTAAGGTAAGCCATCTTTTATCACATGATGAGGTTTGTTAGAAATATTGGTGAAAGAGGTATTCTGTCATTTCCCTCTTTGATTTTTGAATATTTGGTGAGCCAACATTTCAAGATTAGAAAAGGTGAGATGTTTAGTGGAAAAGTTCAACCTCTTGGGATATCAAAGGTTATGCTGACTGGATCTAGAACTATGAATCTACCTTGGGAAGGTAATCCAGTGGAAATGCCAAATAAGAAAGATTCAACTGATGAAGCACCATCTACTCCTGCTCCTACTCCTACTCCTACTCCTGATGTTGATAATCAGAATGCCAACATTCCAGGCAACACTACTAAGGCAGATGAGATGAACTGTAATTACTAACAAATTATTTGTTATTAGATAGGTTGAGTTGCTTCAGGATCAGATAAATGAGTTACAGGTAATTCAAATTTTTTGGAGAAGCCTACTTTCTGCTCCACTAGGGGGAGATGAAGGTGATGTGCAAAGGAGAATGCCTAACACTGGTGTTAAAATTGAAGAGATGAATGTTACTGATAATGTTGCACCACCACCTCCACCTGAAGTTGTACCTAATGCTCCTGATTCTGATGTTGCTGAGATTGTTGCTGCTGATGTGCCACCACCATATCAAGAACTAGTTGTTGCTGACCTTGATCTTGTTGCTGATGCTACTGGTGGTGATCATGTTGCTGATAGGGTTGTTCTCAATGCTGAGAAAGAAAATGTTGTTGCTGCTGTTAATGAAGAAGTTACTGCTGCTGATGATGAAGCTCAGACCAAGGAGCTTTATGATGATCTTCATATACCTTGATAGTGGGAGCTTTAGCCTGAATCAAAGCTGGATATTTCTTGTAAGTTGTTTGAAGTTGATCAATACTACACGGGAGAAAATTCATGAATATTGCTCTGCTTTAAGAATTGGTTCATTACTCCTGTAATAATGATTGAAGATTTTTTTTTCATTTTTGTTATTTATTTATGTTTTATTCATATTAATATTGTCATAAGACAATTTGTTATGTCTAGGTTATATGATTTGGGAATTTGCACTGGAGTACTTTCCAAGAGTTTGAACTTATGGTTGGTTCAAATTACAATAGTTTATGAGCATATTTTGCATAGTATGTTCTTGATCTTATATTGCTACATTATGTGCTTCAATTGGTTAGTAATGTATCTGTTGATATTCACTAACATATTTAGTTTATTGATGTTTTTAATGACTTCAGGTTCGTTGTAGCAGAAAGGTCAAATTGGGGGAGATTGTTGATGTTGGTGTCACCACCAATGTTACTTTGAGTGACATAACATCAATAATTTAACCTTTCTTTCAAGTGTTAATGTTTTTATTCTCAATGTTTCTCTCAATGTCGTTGACTATAGGTTTGACGATCAAGATCATTCTCCAATATTCCAGAAGGATCTACCACGTTGAAGAATAAAGGAAAGAATTCTAGATCATGCGGTTACATGTCATGAGAGAGAGAATAGCTACCATTCTGACCGAGTCATGATGTTGCATCCAATGTTGGAACACTGGCGGTTTATAAAAGTACAACACTAACGATTATTTGACAGTTACTTGAAGATATTCTAGATCATTCTCAAATGATCTAAGAATAGAGGTTGCACGTCTACAACCATCTATAAATAGAGACGACACTTCAACCACCAAATGACAGATTCAATCGAGTACTAGCTGTTGAGTGTTTAGTGCATCCAGACTACTAGGATCATTGTTTCTCGAGGTCTATCCAGATGCTAGTACATGGGGTTTCTTTAGCATTCTTCGATAGATCAGTATAAACAAGTGTACTTTACATTTTGTCACTTTTGATTCAGCTTAGGCCAAACTGTTTCTTGTTTGTATTCATTTCTCAATAGTGAATTGTTTCGCCCTGACAGCATCATAGACTATTATTTAGTCTTTGAAAAATTACTCCACCTTGCGAAATAGAGTCAGAGTCTTCCTCTGTTCTTTACTGATTAAGTGTTACAGTGAATGTGCCAACACTCTGAGTAACATCACTCTGGTTAAAATTTACTAACTCTATTTTATCCCAAAATCAAAACCATTTTTTGTTTGTATCAGAATCAATCTGATATTTTTTTCATTTTTTTATTTCTTTCTTTTTCACAAACTGACACAAGGAAACCTATTTTCTCAATCCAATGAATAGACAACAGAAACAAATAGTCTTTATTTTACCCATTTATTTGTCCCCCCTAACTAAATTTTATGGCACCATGATTGTTACCCAACATGTTTGTCCAAGAGTTATTTGCTGCAATGCTCCTCTCCATTAAGAATACCTTGTGTAATTAGATTATATTAGTCTATTGATTCTTTCATATTTCTCCATGTCATACTTCAATGAACTTGAAGTCCATGACATACCATTTCTCCATCCCTAATTGAACAATTGCCTCACAAGAGACTCCCAGATGAAGACGGTTATGTGATCATGTGTCTTTTTGTAGATGACATATACTTACCATTGGAATTAATGATAAAATACTGAAATCCACTAAGAGCATGTTGAATTCAAAGTTTGACATGAAAGATGTGGGACATGCTGATGTTATACTTGAAATTAAACTTCATAAAATATCGGATGAAGTTGTCTTAAGTCAAACTAACTATGTGGACAAGATTCTAGCAAAGTTTGGCAACAACAAAACAGATTTTGCTAGAACTCTTATGGTTCCTAGTAAATGCCTAACCAAGAATCGGTAAAGATTTGAGTCAAGACGAGTACTCAAGAGTGATAGGAAATCTAATATATTTACCAGTTGTACAAAATTGGACTTAGCCTATGACATAAACAAGTTAAGTAGATACAATAGCAATCCAGGTGATAATCACTGAAAAACTATTATAAGAATACTTAGATACTTGAGGCATAAATGAGAATATTAACTGTATTATACGAGCTATCCTGCTTTGATTGAAGGTTATAGTGATACTACTCAGATATAAAGGACTCTAAATCAACAAGTGAATACATCTTTACTCTAGGGGGAGCAAACATATCTTGGAAATATTCTAAACAAATGGTGATAGTGAGATCCACCATTCAGTCTGAGTTTATAGTTCTATACAAGTATGATGAAGAAGACGAGTGACTTACAAATTTCTTAGAAGAAATTCCAAAATGGACAAAATTTGTGCCACCAATTTGCATACAGTGTGATAGTCAATCTGCAATTGATGGAACACAAAGTAAATTGTATAATAAGTCTAGATATATTCATCGTAGATATAATACCAATAAGCAACTATAGTCAACTGAGATTATCGCAATAAAATAGGTGAGGTCTAAAAATAAGGTAGCAAATTTGTTAACCAAGGGGTTAAATAGAGAGTTAGTTTTATCTGATCAAGTTTAAGAGTCTTAGAAAAAAATGAGTTGAGACAAACAAAAATATAATCTAAATGACTGGAGATCTAAAAAATTAGGTTCAAAAGGACAACCTAATTGTCTAACTCAAAAACACTATTTTGTGGGGGACAAATTGATTATTTGAACGCTAGAAACTCATTGCCTAAAGATGTTACAGTGACGTATTGTAGGATTACCACCTGACTATTCACGATTTGCGAAGAGTTTGTGATACTCTTAAAAGAATCACCTATATGTGAGAGAAGTGATGCCGCTTCAAAGAAAAAATTGTAATGCATATTCCAAAAAACTCTTGCAGAACCGGTGGATGTTCGTGGACAAAATGAGCATACTCATGAGAACTGAAAAATTGTTAGGAAGAGCTAGAGTGAAGTGCACCATCATTTACATAAATAGTTGATAGTTCATGAACATTGCGTCTACTATTCAACTAGTAAAATAGTGTACTTTCATATGGAAAGGTTCAAAGGGTGACACCTACATATCCTATGCAAGTTCCTAATGTTGATTTATTTCACCAAATTTTTTTTGGGTGTCTGTATCAATTCTTATTCATGTGGAGAATTATTAGAAAATGTGCTTCTCGAAGAAAACTTCGATTATTCACCTAATTCCGAGTTTGGGTGAATGAAAATTTAATTTTTAAAGATTGTTGTAACAAATGAGAAAAAAAGAAACAAAAATAAAGGTTTTTGTTCCTCATTGAAAAATTATTATTGAGGAAGTGCGTATATAATATAAGTATGAACAAATATGCAGCTTGTAAAAAGATTATGGGAAAATGCTCCTCCACGCTCTACACATGCACGCTGGAGGAATGCAAATTATGGCTGAATCTGGCTTACGAACCCGAATTTGTTTTGAGTGTGACCTGCATACACGAATATCGCTTTAATTCGGTGGCGGATTTGACAATCTAACCTAGGCCTCAATTTTTTATTTTCCAACGGGTTGTAAGGTTTAGAGTTGTAGGAAAAAATTATGCCGCTGGAAGTCTATTGCCGGTGGCAAAGTTGCAACCGAAGACTTGAAATTTACAGCTGCAAGTCTATAGCTAGAACAAAACTTACAGTTGTGGACTTCAAAGTTTACTGCTACTATTATAATACGTTTTGAATTTTTAAACCCTTAATTAATGGATATTATTCAGACGTTCAACGGTTATAGTCAGAGACCGTTTGTGGCTCATTATGGCCGGACTCCAACTGTTACTTTTGAATGCTATAAATATCATTTCATGTGTATTGCAATTGACAACAATATACACATACAATATATTTTGAGTGAAAAATAATACATATACTCTTCCGGCAATTCTCATATACTTGAGCTTTCTTTTTGCTTCAATTTCATTTATATTCCGGTGATATTTCAGATAATTTCTCAGTTTCACTCGAACAAGATATTATGTTATATCGTAACTTTTAAATCGTTGTATCCTGAGATATAAATTTCCTGTGATTCATTAGCATATAGAGAGTTAGTAACATGAATTATTTTAAGAATATCGTTTCTAACACAAGTTTCGATTTTTATTATTTAATTATTTTCAGCTATCGATGCTATCTAATTACAATAACTAAAGTAATTTTAATAATTATATTTAAATTATACTATACACTTCATGCAAACATATATTTACTCAATTAGCTAGTTTAGCTCAAACACTTTTAGTTTGACTCCACACGGTACGAATTACATAAGGTTGCTCCACTTGTTGGAGTAGATGGAATGAAAGCACAATTGACTAAATGTTTTAAAATGACAATTTGCATTATGTCACGTCAAAATGTATTTTGATTGGTGCGGAGCTCAATTTAAGAGGACGGCCAAGGTTGCATGACATGTGCCAAAATTAAATTTATGCATTATCATTATCAGTTATAATGTCAAAGGCCAATTTAATGTCAATTGGTTAGTCTGAGATTTTCTTTTACGAATACAAAGTTTTATAAAACGGATTAGTAATAATCTTATTTTGAAATTATTAGATATTTTATAAGGAGTATTAAGAATTTGAATAGAAAAATAAAAAATCAAAATCAGTGATATCATAATATTATTAATAAACATAAAAAAATATTTTTATAATTGTTCATATTATTCCTATTTAGCAATAAAAAGTATAATATTATAATATTTAAATATCAAGTTTTAAAATACTAATTAAAATATTATATACTTAGTTATATTTATAAAAATTATTAATTGAAAAAATAATTCATTTCATAAATTATTTTTATATGAAACCCATTCAATATATATTAAATTATCGTGACATACACATTGATGTTCAATTACGCTTTCCTTCTATTTTTTCTAGGCATATGCAATTTGCATAATTGAAATTAATTTATTAAAATATTTGTTCTGTCTCAACCTTTTTTCATATTATTTTCTTTGAAATAATCTGAAATTTGGAAAAATAAATAATATTTATAAAAGTTAATAAATCATACTTTTTTAAATTTGGTTATTTAATTCTATTGTCACATACTTTTTCTTAAATACTTATTAATTAATTAATCAACTCAATAATTAAATTAGTTATATGGATTAAAATTTAAAACCAATTTTTCCATGCAAACTCCCGCTTACACATACTGACAACCGATGAGCTTTTGACAGCTTGACACCATTTCCAACTTCTTCTGTTGCGGGCGGAATTTGTGGAAATGAATATTTAAAAATGTGGTTGAGAAATTGTGGCTGAGAAATAGAGAAAAAGTAAATCTAAATTAATATGTACTTCCCATTCACACCCCAATTTGTGTTGTATTTGAAACAGAGATTTGTATGTCGATAAAATAGGCATAATTAACAATAACGATGAACTTTGCAGTCTCAAAATTTAAAACAGAGAATATATTCTTTTAATTAATTCATTAATCAAACGATACTTCACTCATAAATCTTTATAAAATGATTCATATCATAAAACGATTTATTAATATTTTATCCTTAAGGAAAATATTGTTTCTGCCGAACTCCAGTGTCGAGTAAGGATGGCAATGGGGCGGGTTCAAACCCGCACCCGCCATGAACCCGCCCCGTACGGACCAGGTAAAAACCCGGTCAAACGGGTCGCTGGGCGGGTTAGGACCCATTTGACCAAAACTCGTCGGATTTGGGACGGGTCTTTGTATTAGGTGGACCCGCCCCGAACCCGCCCCGTATAATTAAATATATAAAAATTAGACTATTAATTAACATGTTCATTAAATTATTAGATTAGATATGTGCATAAAGTCATGAGCAAAAATTGTACAAATTAGAGTTCATAAATTTTTTTTTATTATTTTAATTTCAATGAACAATATATGTGTGATTTCAAATATTTAGATTTAATAAGTTGAAACTTGAAGTGGATTATTTTGCATATTTATTGTTGTTTGAATCATTCGTATACATATTAATGTTATATTTTAATATTTATTATATTTTATGTAAAGTATTTGATATGTATGATAAAAATAAAATAAAATAAAAAATAGGCGCGTAGGCGGGTCGGGGCGGGTCTCAGGTTCTAAAAATTCTTGGCGGGGCGGGTCCTGGGACAGGCCAAACCGGTCCCAGACCCGCCAAGTAGCCATCCCCCTAGTGTCGATGAGGCATGTTCTGCTAAAACTCATTCTTCATTCATTTATTTTTGTATATTTAGTTGTATATGTACTCAAATTGTGTTACTTTTAAAAATTCATTTAATTAATTTATGTTTTTAAAATTTGTTGGTACAAATACTTTCACCAATTTTTTTTATTTTTTATTTTAGACTACTATAAATTTATAATTTGCTCATATTTATGCATTTTATTGTATGTCTTAGTCTTATATGCATATATCAAGTACACCGTGCCATTCAAATGTATTTTTAAAATGTTACACTATTTATTATTAAAAAGTTGCACGTGTTATTACTGAAAAGAGAACTTTTAAGAATACACTTTTCAGTAATAAATTTGTGACTCCTCAATAGTATTTTGAACTCCCTCCATCCCCTTATAATATAAGTTGCTCACAAGTTTTTGGCACTATTTATAAGAAGTGTATAAAGATTTATATTGATGTAGTACATGTGATGTGATGGAGAAAAGTGAAAAAGTAATGGGAATAGTGTAAATAATATTGAAAATAATAATAAAAAAGTGAATAGTAGTTTCCTAAAAAGATAAAAAAGTAAATGAGCAACATATAGTGGGACGGACGAAAATGGCAAAATGAGCAACTTATAGTGGGACGAATGGAGTATAACTTTTTAAAATTGCACTTGAGTTGTATAGTGCACTTGGTGCAAAGGAGATTTACTCTAATTGTATATGTATTCTAATTAAGTTATTTACTTAATTTTATCTAATTAATTCCTTTTTGTTTCAATTTTTTTATATAATTTTTTTCACAATTTCTTTTATTTTGTAAATTTAATGATTTAGAATACCTTTAAATTTATATTTGTTCATTTTTATGCATTTAGTATATATTAGTAATTCTAATTGGTATCCACATCCTCATTCTCATCTCCGTCTTCATCGTTTGCCCCATCCTCAATCTCAAGCTCATC
This sequence comes from Prunella vulgaris, assembly GCA_026898435.1. NCBI lineage: Eukaryota > Viridiplantae > Streptophyta > Magnoliopsida > Lamiales > Lamiaceae > Prunella > Prunella vulgaris. The sequence goes on along the minus strand of JAPKLY010000762.1, from coordinate 129,988 downwards.
ATCATCTTGACTCTTATCTTCATCTTTATTTTCATCTTCATCCTCTTCTCCGTGTTCGTTTTTGTAATCCTTGTCACTCTCAATCATTATTGTTTCAAAATTTGTAGCTAGTATGTCCACAAAAGATTAATATCTTCTTTATTGAACACTGTTTGAGCTTCTTGCACCTCCATTTGATAAAAATCTTTTAGTTTTTAATGTCTTTCTTGGATGAATTAGAAAATTCTACCAAGGATCTTGTCTTGACTTTGCAAAACTGTCTCCAAGTTGGGCTTACATAACACTTCATTTTGCAATAACATACTTGAGATACTTTAGTTGCAAAGACTAAGGGATTATTTCAGTCGGGTACCTCTTAGTTATTAATATCAACAATCTTGAAGTTTGTATTGTGTCGACTCTTCTTCCCTGAGGCCCCGGATCAAACAATTTACACAAGAAAAACACTACTCTCATCAATGGTCACCTTGGGTACTCTACTTTTAGTACTTCTTGAAACACTACATAGTACTCAATTGATGCTTTGTTATAATTTCCACTTGTAATACAAATACCACTATATAAATATGGGTTGTGAAGTATGTTATTTTTAGAAATGGCAATGGGGCGAGGCAGAGTGGGTATCTAAATAATCATGCCTGCCCCGTACCTCTGTCCAACTGCCCCGCCCTGCCCCATGCCCCACTACAGGGCAGAATGTTGTGCCACATGCCTGTGCTGCGCGAGGCAAATATGTCCGCCCTACCCCATATTGTATATACTAAAATATACTCCCTTCGTCCTAGAAAATTTGCACACATTTCTTAATTGAATATTCCACACAAATTTGCACATTACTAAAGAAAAATATTGATTTATGTGCACTCTAACACAACTATACATATATTTACACATATGCCACAACTTTTTTCAAAAAATATATATTTCTTAAAAAACGTGAAATCCCAAGGGTGCAAATTCACTTGGGACGGAGTGAGTAATATTATATATATATATATATATATAACTTAAATAAATAAAAAATATATTAAAATAAAAATAATGCACCAAATTTATCAAGTCATATTCAACAAAATAATTTTAAATTTATTTTAGACTAGAGTTACAACAAATAAATAAATAATATAATTTTAATTTATTTGATATATTAAAAAATACTATATATAAGATTTATTTTTTATTTTATAAAATATTATATATTGAATGTGTTTTATATATTATAAATATTGTATATTTGTTGAATATAAATTACAAGGTAGAATGGGGAGGGGCAATAAAAATGCAAAATTTCAAACTCATGCTTTCCCTGCCCCATGCACAGAACAGGGCTGCCCCATTTTTAGGAGTGGGTGGGGCGGGACTGAACCAAACGAAGCGGGCCAGGGCGTGGAAGCTATAGGGCAGATTATTTTATAATCCCTTGTTGTTTTATCTCTATAAATATAAAATCATCATATTATATATAATATAATTTTATTAAAATAAAATTATAATAATTAAATGATACTCACGTAAGTTTGGAACCAATACATGAATTCATCAAGAACCAATTGACAAATTATCGCATCTGTGATGTCTGATACTTCTTGTCGCTTATACTCACAAAACATCCTTAATATTAGAAAAATAAATGATTATAAATGACTTTTCATATATAAAAAATACATACTGAAAAAATTACAAAAAAAAAAATATTGCTTACTATATGTATGGTTGGACTTTAGGATTGTTCATCAAAATCCACGAATGTATCATTTCCTCTTCTATACTATCCTTAAACCACCGTTGGACACCCTAACTCAGTGATCGACCAACATGCAAGAATGTGGATAATTTACCTTCAATTTCCTAAAAGTGATATTCTACTTGTTGACCATTAGTTTGTGTGGTTCATTTGTTATCTTGGTTTGAACTTCAACATCTTCAGTAAGATATGCATTAAGAATGAATACTTTGATGTGGACCGAATTTCTAATATTGGGCTTTACATTGTGCAGATAACTAAATATAGAAATGTTCTAATATTCAATATTGAACTTCCATTTGTGCAGAAAAATAATGAAATAGATAATGTAGATTTACCTCTCAAAGTAGTACATCCATCGGTACAGCACAAAACTAGAAATTAAGACTTCATGTACTAAGTGAAAGGGTAAGTGCTCCATCGAGTCGAAGAAGTTGGGTGAAGAAATTTGTTCTAGTTCACAGAGTAACACAAATCTCCCTCTTCAAATGATGTATATTATCAGCTGTAATCATTGAGTTCATCAACTCTTTCAAATATCACTTAATTCTAACTATCACCTCTTAGAGATGAGCAAATGTGAGATGTGTGTGCATTGGAGTAATCATACTATGGTTTACCTAGTGCCTATCTATCCTAGCATGCAAAAGGTCACTTGATGTCTTAATTGAGCTAAGGACTTTAACTAGTGTCTAAATCTCTCTAACAACACAAGCTAAGGGCTCTATCAAGTGTCTAGATATCTAACAACCCCCAATATCCCAATTGAGAGGTCTTTACTCATAAACAATTATCATTGACTTAAGAACATTTAATCAAACACTTGGCATGCACAATATTCAATCAAGAACTTCTACGAATCAACTCAATTCTCATTTGTTGCCAACTCACTTAAGATTTATTTGATATATTAAAAAATACTATATATAAGATTTATTTTTTATTTTATAAAATATTATATATTGAATGTATTTTATATATTGTATATTTGTTGAATATATATTACGAGGTAGAATGGGGCGGGGCAATAAAAATGCAAAATTTCAAACTCATGCTTTCCCTGCCCCATGCGCAGGACAGGGCTGCCCCATTTTTAGGAGTGGGTGGGGCGGGACTGACCCAAACGAAGCGGGCCAGGGCGTGGAAGCTATGGGGCACATTATTTTATCATCCCTTGTTGTTTTATCTCTATAAATATAAAATCATCATATTATATATAATATAATTTTATTAAAATAAAATTATAATAATTAAATGATACTCACGTAAGTTTGGAACCAATACATGAATTCATGACAAATTATTGCATCTGTGATGTCTGATACTTCTTGTCACTTATACTCACAAAACATCCTTAATATTAGAAAAATAAATAATTATAAATGACTTTTCATATATAAAAAATACACACTGAAAAAATTACAAAAAAAAATAAAAAATTGCTTACTATATGTATGGTTGGACTTCAGGATAGTTCATCAAAATCCACGAATGTATCATTTCCTCTTCTATACTATCCTTAAACCACCGTTGGACACCCTAACTCAGTGATTGACCAACATGCAAGAATGTGGATAACTTACCTTCAATTTCATAAAAGTGATATTCTACTCCTTGACCATTAGTTTGTGAGGTTCATTTGTTATCTTGGTTTGAACTTCAACATCTTCAGTAAGATATGCATTAAGAATGGATACTTTGATGTGGACCGAATTTCTAATATTGGGCTTCACATTGTGCAGATAACTAAATATAGAAATGTTCTAATATTCAATATTGAACTTCAATTTGTGCAGAAAAATAATGAAATAGATAATGTAGATTTACCTCTCAAAGTAGTACATCCATCTGTACAGCACAGAACTAGAAATTAAGACTTCATATACTAAGTGAAAGGGTAAGTGCTCCATCGAGTCGAAGAAGTTGGGTGAAGAAATTCGTTCTAGATCACAGAGTAACACAAATCTCCCTCTTCAAATGATGTATATTATCAACTGTAATCATTGAGTTCATCAACTCTTTCAAATATCACTTAATTCTAACTATCACCTCTTAGAGATGAGCAAATGTGAGATGTGTGTGCATTGGAGTAATCATACTATGGTTTACCTAGTGCCTATCTATCCTAGCATGTAAAAGGTCACTTGATGTCTTAATTGAGCTAAGGACTTTAACTAGTGTCTAAATCTCTGTAACAACACAAGCTAAGGGCTCTATCAAGTGTCTAGATCTCTCTAACAACACCCAATACCCCAATTGAGAGGTCTTTACTCATAAACAATTATCATTGACTTAAGAACATTTAATCAAACACTTGGCATGCACAATATTCAATCAAGAACTTCTACGAATCAACTCAATTCTCATTTGTTGCCAACTCACTTAAGCTCGAAATATCCAATTGCACATTCCAAGCATTCATACAATTTATCAATTAAGAGAATTAATCCATCAAGATCACTTAATCATGCATAGGATTAATAGAACACTAAACTACCCATAGTAATCATACACCAATGCAACAAGAAGATTAGCCCATGGCTAATTGGGCATGGAAATCAACAATTAAGAATCTAAACAACATGATTAAGCACTAAAATTATAGAATTGAATGAAAAACTTACCAATTGTAGAAGAAATGGAATACAATCCACAAACCTTCAAAATGCTATCTTCTAATCCGGAACTTGAAATACAAAATCGAACCATAGAAATGTAGATAACGACGAGAGGAATCTAAAGCAACAAACAGATTAACGATCCAATGGTTGGATTATTGTAGAAAGAAGATTGAAAATTAACTTCTAATCTAATGGGTACCTACCTAATTCTCTCTCTAATCTAATCTAAGAAAATGGAATAATGAGGGAATGCTTGAAAATCTGATCCTTGAGGTATTTATAGTGCCCACAATGCTTAGACCAAAATGTCCTTCATTAAACGCGCAAAAGGACGAGGATACCCATAAAAATATGAAAAAATTCCCCAGTCGCGCACCCGGAAGGCCATGGTCGTGCGCTTGCAAGCCTTTGGTCGCGCGCCACATTGTGACTCGCGCGCCTTTGTAGTTTTTTTCGGGCAAACTTGTTTTCTTCATATCTTAAGTTCTAGAACTCCGATTGATTCGATTCTTCTTGTGTTGCGACCCTCTCTTCAATCTCTTTCACATGGTATATCATTTGCACCATTTGGATTAGTTTAATAAAACTGAAATTTATCGAACTTGCTCGTCCCTTCACCTTCTTGCTTTATTTTTCCTATAAACACAACTTTCTTGCCAACAAGGGGTCAATAACACTAACTATATGAACATAAACGCATAAAAAACATATCAAAATGAATGCAAAATGATGTAATTATGACCCTAATCAACTTTGCATATATTTTAAATTATACTTTGAATTATTTGAATAATTGAAAACCCACTAACTATTACTATGATTTGAACTAATATTTTAGATTAAAATGATAATTTGAATGAATGCTTTGAATTAATAGAATTATATAAATGAATATTTAGAATTATTAGAATGATTTGAATTAATATTTAGAAATATATTTATAAATGATATAATTTTATAAAAAAAATTATAAATGTTCATTGTTTGCCTAATATCGGGTGCAATCACGCAAGTGTACGTGGACGTTGGTGTATTTGAAAATTGACCAAGTTAAAATATCGATCACAGGAAACAATGTTTGATAAGCAAGAATTGAGTGTTTAACAAAAGTGATTAACTAAGAAAAGTAAAGACAAGGTCTTGGGTTTTATCTACTAATAGCAAGAAATCAAAATATCTAACTATCACCTTTGACAAGATGAGCAAGTGTTGATAGTGTGCATTGGAGTATTTCAAGGTATGGATTCATTTAACAACTTGTCATTCCTAGCATGCATAAGTATCACTAGATATACTAATCAAGCCACAAGACTCTATCAAATGCTCAAGACATCTCTTAAACATCTAACACTCTAATTGATATGTTCTTGGACCCTAAACAATTCTCATTGACTTAGAAACAATAACACAAACACTTAGGGCCTATTTGGTAACCCTTTCAAGAAAAGGGGCCTGATAGAGCCCAATATTATTTTTCAGGGTTTTATTAAGATAAGTAATATTATCTTGTATATGATATGGATTATAGAATAAAATTAGTTGCATTTGGTAGCTGTGAAGAACAAGAAATTGAGTTTGACCAAGTAGAAGGAAGTTGAGAAAAAATAGCAGAGAAGAATCGCAAATAAGGCTGCCGGAAAATAGCAGAGAGTATGTTACCGAAGTACCATTAAAATCAGCAATTTCAACCAGCCAAATTTGCACAAATCAAAATTCACCATTCCTATTCCACCCCTAAAAGAAAGACAATGTAAATTGCAGAGAAGAAAAGGGAAGGAGTATACTGCCGGAAAGTGCCAATAAAATCGATGACGCCTGCACAAAAAAGAAAGAAAGAAAAATCCACCATTCCTATTCCACTCCGACAAGAAAGACGGTGAAAATTTTACAGGTGTGGCCAGATCTAAACTCTTTAATCATCTCCATTGCAGCCTGAACTAAGCTCTGCCACTGAAATTCAGGCACACAACCACCACACCGGAAAATCGAAGCTCGCCGTCTATTTTAAAAAATTTTAAGCACACACCCGATTCTGTAGCGCCCACAACCACCATATGTGAAAATCAAAATGACAAAGAAACGCGGACCACACCTGAAAATCGAAATTCCACGTGCCGAAATCTGTTGCGCCCACCATTACTGGAAGTAACCAGTTCATAATTGAAGATTTGAAGTGGATGAACATCAAATTTTGGGGATGAGGAATGTCAAAGTAAAATAAAGTGAAATTTGAACTGGGGTCGAGAAAACATATCGAAGGGGTATGGTCCGATCTAGTTTCTAAAGAGATACAATGTTTTTTTAAGAAAACATAAAACGGGTCGCGCATATCTTGGGCCTCCTTCAAAAAATTTATTATCTATCAAACACCTTAAATATTTATTTTTTTGCCCTTTTCCGGCCTATCAAACAGGTCCTTAGTGTGCACAATCATCAATTAAGAACATCATTGAATTAACTCAATTCTCATATGTTCCTAACTCAACTAAGCTCAAAACATCCAAATGCTTACACAAAAAATTCAATCAATCATCAATATAGAGAATTAATACATCAAGCTATCTAATACATGGAAGGGAATAACAAGCTATTAAACTACACCATAATCTCCATACACCAATGCAAAAGGAAATTAACCCATGGCTAATTGAGAAGTACAATCTACAATTAAGCTAATTACAATCATGATTAAGACTAAAATAGCAAAAATACAAAAAAGCTTACCAATTTTGGATGAACTTGAAATACAATCCAAATGCCTTCAAAAGCTAACTTCTAATCTGGAGCTTGAAATGATAAACCCTACCGTACAAATGTAGCTAATGTCATGGAGAATCTACTGCAACGAACGGATCGAAAATCCAATGATCAGATAAAAAGTAATTGACTAAATAAGAAGATGAATCAAAATGTAACCCACTTGGTAACTTCCCTAATCTCTCTCTAATCTAAGATGAATCTAAACTAATGAAAAGCTTTTCCAAAATCATATTCCAGTGGTATTTATAGTGCTCCAATCATTAAGACTCATTTGCCCCTCATTAAATAGATGGAAAGCCGAATTTGCCCTTAAATTTGTAATTTCCGGACATAGCGCTCGAGCAAGGCAGCTCGAGCGCACCACCATGGTTCATCGAGTGCATCCCCTGGCTCATGGTCAGAGAATTTTTTCTCGAGCAAGCGCTCGTTGCGCTCGATATAAGGTTCACAGGTTCTCCATCAAAGCACAACCTCCAACGTTCGTTGCCGATTTTTTCTGTTTCAATCCAATTGCTCGTCTAAGCTTCCTAGGGTCTTCCTCTTGATCATTTAAGCTTCCCTAAATGCTCGAATCACATCATTTCTCCTTCCTCATCGTAATCTCCTCGGTTTTACCCATTTTTCCCTATAAATGCAACTTTCTTCCACAAAAGGGTGAATAACACAATATATAGCATATTAGGGTCAATAAAGCATACAAATTACTCAATAACATACTAGAATACACCAAATATGAAGCAATTATTACCCTAATCATTCATATATTTAAAAGTCCAATTTAATTAAAGAATAAAGAAGTGATAATATAGTTTTAGTTTAATATAAATATATACAAATGTTATATAATTAAAATATATTAATAAAATACTTTTTAGTTTAATACAATATGTTCAAATACTAATAGTAAATATTTAATATTTTGTAAATATATATGTTGACAAAAGGAATAACGCCGACAACTAAGGAAAAATCAATGACACTTAATTGAAGGTTTAAGAGAATTACTACCATGATGAGATCATAGGTGAGTCAGGGTAGGCCAGGCCAGCGTCCCAAGCCTACGACGACAAGTGAAAGTTGCTCGCCACCTTGCTGGGCACGAAGGACCAAGAGGCGAGTCAGGGTAGGCCAGGCTAGCTAGCCTACGAGGCCAAGTGAAAGTTGCTCGCCACCCTACTCGCCACCTTGCTGGGCACGAAGGACCAAGAGACGAGTCCGGGTAGGCCAGGCCAGCATGCCTACAAGGCCAAGTGAAAGCTGCTCACCACCCTGCTTGCCACCCTGCTCGCCACATTGCTGGGCACGAAAGACCAAGAGGTAAGTCAGGGTAGGCCAGGCCAGCAAGCCTACGAGGCCAAGTGAAAGCTGCTCGCCACCCTGGACCAAGAGGCGAGTCAAGGTAGGTCAGGCCAGCAAGCCAACGAGGCCAAGTTAAAGCTGCCCGCCACCCTGCTCGCCACTCTGCTGGCCAAGTTGATGGGTACGTGGACCAGACACTACTCGCTGCTTGCCAGTGGTGCCCGCCCATGGTGCCCACCATGTTGCTCGCCCATGGTGCCTGCCATGGTGCCCACCATGTTTCTCGCCCATGTGTTGCTCGCTCATGGTGCTCGCCCATGTTGTCGGTCCAACACCACAACTGATGATGATAAGACCTCCAGCCAAACCCAACCGATGGGGTCAAGGGAGTAGGCACACCAAGCATCCCACAAGGACATAAGAACCACAACTCCCCATCCATGTGAAAGACATCAACTCCACAGAAGGTTGCTCACCTAAAGGATACTTGGACTACCAAGGAAGGAGACCAACCAAGAAGTGTAGATTAGTCCTTTAAATAGAGTTAGTGGGTTAAGTGGGTTTAAGAGTGACAAGTTGAGGACACTTGTCACCACCTTAAGCTAATCAGCCTAATCATGTGTGACCTCACCCATGCAAGGGTATAAATATGAGATATACTCTCATTTGTAAGGGATTCCACTCTTAATCAATACAAGAACATTTTTACATATTTCTCTCACTACTTTTTCTCTCTACATTTTCTCACAACTAAATTAATTCCTTACTTTAGTTATTGTTTGAGAAATTTAATACTACAATTAGTCACATAAACATTTGATTAGACAAATTGCTCAACAATATAATATATTAAAAAACTGAGAATATATCATTTATGTATAGTTAAAGTAAAAAACATAACCAATAATAACACTTGCCCGAATGGAAAGACACTCATTTATATATACAAGAGGTCATGGGTTCAAACACCCTCTCACGCACCAAAAAAATGCCCAGCTCACAGGTTAGACCCATAAATTTTTTTTTCTTTTTCTAACCTGATACTTTTACGAGGGCAAGGCCTTCGCAACCTAACTAGCGCAAACCCCTCGTCCACTTCACGAGGGAAGTCACTCGCCTACTCGCGAGGGTTAAACCCTCGCCAACTAACGAGCGGCGAGACGAGGGGTTCGTTGGCGAGGCCTAACTTCTCGAGAGCCCTCTCCCCTCTTTAAATCCCTCACTATTTGAGTTTTTTTTTTTGTGGTGAATAAATTAATAATACATATTTATTCTTGCAAAAATACATATTTTTCTTATAATTATTTGAAAAGTCTTATAATTACTTGAAAAGTACAAAATTTAATTTTTTAAGAATTAGTAACACAAATTTTATCTTTTCACTAACAGATATGTGTCTATATA
>JAPKLY010000762.1:83982-119760 GCA_026898435.1 Prunella vulgaris | reverse complement strand
TCAAATGAAACAGTAAAATATCAATTATGAAGACAAATTTAACTATTCTTTCTACTAACTTGATTTAAAGAATTCTTACAACTACATTTGTTCTTAGTTCCTTATTTTATGTTGGATTTTATCCAAAATGATATTTTTGATGAGTTATTCTTCATTTTGTTAATACCATAAAAAAAATCTCTTTCTTCTAAAAAAAAATATTAAGGATATGTTTTGAACCTCTATTCACTTTTGAAAATTGATATTAATTAATTTTTGCAGTAAAATCTCAAAAGTGTTGAATGTTTAAAATAAAATAATTTTACACTAAATTGAGTGTTTGCAAAAATATCACTTTTCATTTATAGTGAGATAGTTATTTCCAGAGATAGACATCCTAAATTGGATTCTAAAGAATCCAAAAATACGTAAAACTTATTTGCTAGAATTATTTAATTTATATACTTAAAGAAGTAGTTGAGTTTAAATCACAAATCGTCTCATAATTACTCTATCTCTCAAAATAGATTTAGTTCCAAAATGAACTTTTTATCGGATTTGGTCTCAAATTTTCTGATAAAGTCCAATTTTAGTCCCAAAATTAACTTTTTATCAGATTTAGTCACAAACTTTCTGATAAGATCCAATTTTAATCTCAAATTGAAAACAATGTTATTTCACTTTTTCATCTTTACATTTTCATGGACACTATATCAGTAGATTTGCCAGAAATTACCAATATAGGTTTTCAAAACGATGTTATTTCACTTTTAATTTGGAATTCTAATTGAACTTTATTAAAAAAAAAAATTGGTACTAAATCTGATAAAAGGTTACTTTCGGGACTAAATCTATTTTGTCCAATAATTATGAAACGATTTATAATTTAAACTCAAAAATAATTACAAATATTATAGAATTAATTTTGAAAAAAAAATTCAATTTTTACTTATAATTAAATTATGGAGTTTGCAAACAATAATCTTCTTGTAATTATAAGTTTTTTGATAACTAAGTGATCATCAGTTGATATTGTGTGATCACTATCACTCTAACACAAATTCTAATATTTTATAGTAAAACAATTAATACGTTCATGAAAAAATAGAATTATACACATAAATAAACCTCCATTAATTAATGAATGTAATTGAAGCGCATGAACCCACTTACAATTTGGATGATAGAGATCCCTAAAATACACTATCAAAAATTTGAGAAAAGAATGATCGATGATCAATTATATATCACAAATCAAGAGGAAAAATTTATGTGCATGAAATCACGTAATCTTTCGAGCGCAACTTGTAGCGTGCGTTCCGTCATATTAGCGAAGCAAACTCTGAACCAGCCAGGCTCGGAGCAATGGCATGACGAGCCCGGAGATATATTAATCCTCACCTCCTGCAGTATCATCTTCCACAAGGCCAGCTCCTCCTCCCTCGTCTCCTCCCTCAGCAGCCCCCTCAAATTCATCCAGCAAAACAGCCCCGCGTTCCCGTCCAGGCACTCGATCCCGATTTCTCGCAGGCCGTCGATGATGAGGCCGTACCTCTTCCGCAGCCTCCGCCGGTTCGTCCTTATGTACTTCTCCGTGAAGGCGGTGTCGGAGAGCATCGTCGCCAGAAGCTGCTGCGTTTGGGAGGAGATCAGCGTGAAACTGGACATGCGTCTGGCCGTGGTGACGACCCTGTCGTTGTAGGAGTAGATGGTGCCGACCCTGAAGCCCGGCAGGCCCAGGTCTTTTGAGAGGCTGTACACGATGTGCACTCTTTCCGAGTCGGCGTAGTTTCGGGCCTCCAGGATCTCCGCCACGCTGACGAATTCGTCGGAGGAGCCCGAGTATATCTCGTCCGACACGAGGTGGATGTTTTTGTCTGTGACGAAATTTAGGATTTGTTCGAGGTTGGATCGCTTGATTGTGGCTCCCAGAGGGTTTGAGGGGTTTGTGATCACGACTCCTCTCACCATCATGTTTTTCGTCTTTGCTTCGTTGTAGGCTCTCTCGAGGGCCTGTGGAGTCACCTCGAAGTTGTTTGAGCTGTCGCAGTGGATTGGAACTATGTTTACGCCTGTTCTCCATCTCAAATCTCGATCGAAACTGCACATATATGATTATCAATAATTATATTTTGTTATGATTGAAATTAATTAATTAATTGTAGTGTAACATATATAAATAATTCATACCCTGGATAGTAAGGAGTGGGAATGAGCAAGGCATCGCCAGGATCAGCGAGAATGAAAGTGAGTAGTTCATTAGCAGCAGTGGCGCCAGCGGTGATGACAACTCTATCAGGGTTGAATTTTACTCTCCCGCCTCTTATTTGTTCCATGAAACTTGCCATTGCCTGAATTAATTAATGTTGTACGTGGAGGATTAGAGTTTGTACTTTAATGATGAATGTTACACTCGCTCTGTAAGAGTGAAGTATGTAATTAATTAATTACCTTTCGGAAAGATTGTAGGCCATGGTAATCTTGAAACAGTGCATTTTCCCTAAACCCAGACCCATTGTTTGTTATCTCTGATGAATGTTTTTCCAGGTACTCTTCCAACAGATCAAATGAAACCTGCACATATATAATTTTATTTATTTATTTATTTGATAGTAATATATAACACTATGATAAAATTTGCCCGTGATAAAATTCATATCATTATAGTTTCTCCAGCTAAATTTTTTTAATGGAAGAATAGGACATTACATTAATTTGTGGTTATACATTAAAAACTTTAACTTATAAAAATTATAATGAAAGAATTTCTGTTGTTCAATTTTACTTTTAGTGTAAGAATCCATAAAATTTATAGTTACCTGATTTTCTGCAAGTCCCATCTGTATAACTCCAGAAGGATTGCAGACCTCGTCATAAGGGTTTTCATCGTATGCTTTCCACCCAGCAAAATATGGTGAATCCTCACCATGGGTTTCTGATTCTGCAACTTTTGATAAACCAACACTGGGCTTTTCAATCTCAATTGCCATGTCGCCAAAAATGAAGAGAAGAAAAAATTATGATTAATTAATTAAATGATTGAATTAATGAAGCTTGCTTGAATGGATGCAGAAGTGATTGTCAAAATTGTCTTATTTATACAGGCAGCGTGACAAAAGGAGCTCAAGGGGCCCACAAGCTTACAAAATAATACTTCTGACAAATTAATATTATTATAATTAAGTGACAAATTAAGTGCGAAGGAAGATTTGTTCAAATTAAGAGATACACTTTCGAAGGTGGGTGTAAAATTAAATGCAAGAGAACCAATGATTGATTTGATGATTCCATGGTGTAAGCAAAATCAAAGCTCTTACCTTTTTACAGATATATAAATATTTTATTATTTCATTGAAGACAACTGTTAGGCTTCTGTCATCTTTTTCCAAGGCTTTGTATATCTCAATCTCCACGAGATCCACTGCAAATATGGTGGTTGAATATATGGGGTGGGGGGTGGGTGGCTCTATTTCCATTATACCTTAAAATTATCATTTTCTTAATTAATTACTTCCTTTTTTTTTTTAAGGGTAAGTATCTCGTGAATGAGGTATACCATGCATGCAATTCAAGTGTATTTTTAAAAAGTTACACTATTTATACTAAAAAATCACATATATTATTACTGAAAAGTTACACACAGTATTTTTAGAACTAAACCGGTGACCAAACCGGTTAAGGCACGGTTCACGGTTCAACCGTTAAAATAATTTATTCCTATTTTTTTAATATTCTCTATGTTAAATAAAATAAATATTCAATTATAAAAATTAAATGAACAAAATAAAGTCATAGAGTAACAACATAAAAAAACAAAATAGACAAAATAACTTAATCAAAATATCATACAATAGTCCATGCTCCATAATTCATAATGATAATGTCTCATTTAACTGAATAAGGGCAAATAAAATAAGAAAAAAAACTAATATTAAAAAAAAATAAACTGAGGCTGTTCAACTGGGTGCCGGTTCATCCGGTTTTACCAGTTCGCACCGGGCCAAAACGGTTTGACCGTAAAAATGGGTTTTTAGGTACAACCGAACCGATTCCGTGACCGGTTCCCAGTTCAAGCGGTTGAACCGGCCGGTCCGGTCCGGTCCAGTTCTGAAATCACTAGTTACACCATTAAATATATACTTTACAGTAAAAACATGTGTAACATTTCTGTAGTATTTTTTGTAAATTTTTAAAAATATACTTGAATTGCACGGTGAAACTAATGCATATGAAACTAAGGGGGCGCTTATTTCAAATTCTTCAATGGTAATGAGAATGAAATTTTATTTTCCTTTTTTATCCTTACACATGTTGCATGAGAGTTTGTGTTCATGGTGGTTATATCATTAGTGGTGTGCTCCATTTTTTGAATAAGTTGACAAAAAAGAAAGTTGTTGATTGTGGTATGAGAGATTGATTGAGGAGGATGCTTATAGGATGATATGAGGGTAATGATTACCTTATTTAGGAGGAAAATCAATGTTCTGTACCTCATTTGTTCTCATTATTTACTATAATTACTATATATTTATTCTCACTCATATTACCATTGATGAATTTTCATACCAAGCGCTCTCTAAGATTTTTTTGAGTAACTACTTTTAAATTGGTTTTTTCTGTTGGGGCTGATTATGTCCTCCTATATAATCCCAAGTTTAGGAGAGGTTATGACCAACTGTAAATTTGCGGAGATAGTGTAATATCAGATCGAGTGTGAGATATATTTTAATAAATACAATTATTTTTATTTTACTTTATAAATTAAATATCCCTCTATATATTAATAGGGATTTTTTTTCTTATGTATCAATATATTGTGCATTTTAATTATATGCAAATTTGTAATGTTTTATTGCCACATTTTCTCATTGTAAAGTCAATATATATTTACATATGGCAGTTATATATATTTAGTATGTAAGTATGTTATAATTATTATATATATATTCATGTGCATGTGATAATTATATATATTTTTAAAAATAGTACAAAAATAATCGTTTAACTATATATATTAATTTTAATCTAATAATAAATTAAATATTCGTATTTAAGTTTTAAAATAATTAAATAGTATTTTTTAGTTAATTATCAATATATAATAAAAATATAATTTTATAGAGAATACTAAGAAAAATCCACGTAATACGTGGGCACTAAACTAGTGTTTTATATATGTGTCACTTTAGTGAGTTTGAGCGATGCATCAATTTGTTTTGAACACAGTATCGTGTATAATGATTGAATTTAATTTTGTTCGAACCAATGTTCACAATAGTGGTCCAACTAGGTTAATAGTGAAATTCTTGCCACTTATCTCTCTATATACTAATAGAGATTTGTTTTTGCTTATTTATCAATTTTTTGGTGAGTTTTGATTATGTGTTAATTTATTATGCTTCTATTGTCATATGTCATCTCATTATAAAATCAATGTATGCATGTATATGTGACAATTATATATATTTAGTAAGTAGCATATGTACATATGATAATCCATCTGTATATAAAAAATAGTATAATAATTATCGTTCTAACTATATGTTAATTTTATTAATAATAAATTAAATATTAATATTTAAGTTTTAAATTCACTAAAATAATAATCGTTAACTATTAATTATAATAAAAATATTATATTATAAAATATACTACAAAATCTCACGTACACTATACTAGTAATGATATATTATTGTCGTAAATTCAGTGTGGAACCTTGGGAGTTATCTTTGATCTTTATATACGTTGAGAAGACTCTTTGGACCATATACACATAAATGATGAGGGTGTTTGTTACGACATTTTACTAGTCTATGAGAATGACGTTGTTTTTGCAAAAAATCACAAACTTTATTTACGATGATTATTGTAGGTAATTAAAATTTATTATTAATAAAAAATAACATAAAATATTATGTATCAAAACATAAAATAAATTTATTATTAAAATTTTAAATAAATTAGATTCTTAAAATAAATAAATTAATTAAATTGAACCTCTAAAGACTAACAAATTAAGTTGGGTCTTTAAAAGTCCAATAAAATAAATTGGGTCTCTAAAGTCTAATAAGTAAAATTAGACCTCTAAAATTAATAAATTAAGTTGAGTCTTTAAAGTTCCATATATCAAATCAGACCTGTAAAAGTCTAATAAATTAATTTGAATTTCAAAATTCAGCAAATTAAATCAGGCTCGTTCAAATCTTTTAAGTCCATAAAAAAGTTTGATATAATAATTGAAATCATGGAAGTCCAATAAATCTTTTTGAATAACTACGAATCTTGTCCAATTCATTTATCTAGTCTAGAATTATATATCAAGTCAAACCAAATTTTCTGGATAAATTAAAATTTCAAACCCATCAAATTTGGCCCGTAAATCTAATATTGTATACCTATAAATAAGAATCTCATTCTAGAAATTTGGCATGCATTAGACATCAGCAAGTCAGCATATTTTGAAACTTCAATGTCATTCGTCACAGCTTCAAAGGCATTCTTTGTGTAAAACAATAAGTATTAGTGTTTGATCGAAGATCAAAATGCAAACCTTTTCGATCAGTGTTATTCTTAAAGATCGTCATCAACTAGGCTTGGTAGTGGGGTGGAGAATCTCCGGTCCCCGCGGGGATTTGTCCCAAATGGGGCGAAAAATCCCAAAAAAGGGAAATGGGGATGAGGACCATGAATTTTTTGCCCCACGGGCAGGGGTAAGTGATTAAGGTAATAATTGCATCATATTTGGTATATTCTAGCATGATATTGAGTGACTTGTATGCATTATTGACCGTTAATCACCCTTTTCTGCAAGAAAGTTGTTTATATAGGTTTATCGGGCAAAATCGAGGAATTCGCCATGAGGAAAACAAAATGACATGATCCGAGTGCGTTATCTTTTGATTTTCATTCTTATTTCTTTGATTACTTTTTTCCAACCGTTAGAATTTCAATCCGTTCGTTGCATTAGATTCTACACATTGCTAGCTACGTTTGTATGGTAGAATTTATCATTTTGATATTTTCGGATTAGAAGATAGCTATTGAAGGTATTTGGAGTGTATTTCTATTTCATCCATAATTGGTAAGATTCCTTGTAATTCTCTTGTTTTAGTGTTAATCATGAATGTAATTAGCTTAATTGTAGTTTGTACTTGCAAATTAGCCATGGTCTAATACCCTTATTGCATTGGTGTATAGAGATTATGGTGTAGTTTAATAGCTTGTTTGTCGATAGGCGAACTACTAATGGATGATTACAAGATTAATTAACCAAGGCTGAGGAGCTCGGCAGGAGCTCGCCAGCATGGTCCAGGGACACGTCACCAACCTTGACCAGTCAACACCGAGAGTACCAGAGGAGCTCGCCAAAGAGCTCGCCCAGACGCATGATGACGTGTCAATAGTTGACCAACACCAGGAGAGAGAGAGCTCGCAAGGTAGCTCGCCCACTTACAAGGGAGCTCGCCTAGAGCTCGCCCACATCCATCAAGAGACAAAGCTGAAGTCCACCACTATCACAACATCCCAGAATGGCACAAGGTAAGGGAGCTCGTCCAAAAGCTCGCCCAAGTCCAAGAGTAGAGACTATAGCTATATAGGAGATTAGTAGTGATGTAGTAGGACATAGTGATGTAATAAAAGCATAGTAGTGAGTAAAGACAGGTGTTAAGAACACTTGTCAGCATCTAAAGATAAGTAAGCTCATAAGGTGCCACCTCACAACATGCAAACCTATAAATTGGTGTCTTGTACACTCTTTCTCTCTCTAAGCTCATTATTCCAAACATACTTTCTCACTCTACTCTCACAACTTTCTCATTCTACTCTAACAACTCTCTCTCTACATTACACAATCAAGAACACAATTTCATTTGATTATTGTTTGGTAGAATCAATAACTTAATCAGCCACATTATATCATCATTAAGAAATTCTACAAATAATTTGGCGCTAGAGGGAGGGTCTGAACCTTCGATTTCTAAAATTTTAAGAGAATTGTGAAGAACTTTTGAAGGTGTTCTTGAGGGAATTCAAGAACATTTGAAGAAACAAAGAACTTGCCCAGTTTCCAGCTTAATTCCCAGATTTCAGTGAATAAAACAAGATAAAAAGGACTCTAAACGCATGTGTGTTGGTGGATAAACCAGATTCTGGAAAATCCACTTGCATGCAAGGCTAGAAAGATCCTTGAAGGACTTACCTTTGCTGGAAATTGACGAACTTGAAGAACTCCCGTTACCTGAACAATGTCTAAAGACAACACCTTGGCGACCACTAGAAGGTGGAAGAGGCGCACTGCCCAGAAACAAACTGATGGGGAGACCTCTTGCCAATGAGCTCCCCAGTGAATTGAAACCCAGCGAGATGAGGCTGCCCCAGTGGCCCAAAATGGGCTAAACCCAGCTCTCCGGGACATTCTCAATGATCCTGACGAGCTTCAGCACACCATTGCCGCACTTCAGAGGCTGCAGCAGCAGGGCGAGCTCGTCTGAGCATCCCAGCAAGCTCCCACCAACAATGCAAGGGAGCAAACGACTAGGCGCACACAAGCCACACAGCCAAGGGAGCATGCTGGCGAGCTCCCAGCTGAGCAAGAGGCGAGCTCCACTAGAGCTCGACAGCACAGAGAGGCCGCTGGGAAGGCGAAAGTTGTTGACAGGCTTGGCTTGCAAGGTGGGCGAGTTACTGCCTACACGGAGGTCTCCGTGACCTATCAGTCCCGAGAAGTTCTCCGGGGCAGGCTGGGGCCCAGGCACGAGGAGACTGAACAGGAGTCAACCCCGGCGTCATCCCGGAGGGAAGAGTCGGATCTACGTCCACGTTGGTCTGCACATGAAAGGTTGAGAATGCCAGCTGCCGATAGACTAGGCCCACAAGGTGTGCGTCAGTTCCAGCACACCACTGAGGGGCTGCCCCAAAGCGAGGGACTGTGGGGTCGTACGTTCGTGAGGCATACGGTCCTTGAATAGCCTCCACAAGAGACAACTCAGGAGGACGAGCTGGGAACACTAAAGAAGGCGGTGGAGCAGCTACAAATGCAGGTAGCTGCCAAAAATGGCGGAGTAGATGCCACCGCGCTCCCAACATCACCATTGGCACCAGCCATTCTGAAAGCACCGGTGCAAAAGAAGATCCAATTTTCGGTAATGTCCGCGTACGAGGGAGAATCTGATCCAAAAGTGCATATCTCCAAGTACGCAGACTATATTATCTCCGTGGGAGCTTCAGACGCTACCCAATGTCGGAACTTCTCTCTGACCTTGGGGGACCGAGCCCACCGATGGTCAATCCAGTCATTTGGCCAACTCACGTGGGAGTTCTTGGCCCACTTCTCTGGCTATGGGTCCTACTTGACCCAGAAGTACAGTATCGCAAAGATTCACCAAGGTGACAACGAGTCAGACCAGTAGTACTTAGAGTGGTTCGACAAGATATTGTTGGATGGCGAGCCGGTCAGCAAGGATACAAAGATAGTCGTGCAGTGATGGCTGGACTGAAGAAGGGAACCGAGTTATGGAAAGAGATGCACCTATGTTGCCCGAACACCTATGCCGAATTCAAACACAAGGCAGGGGTGTACGTGGCTATGTAGGAAGCATTACTGAAAGAGGTTGGTGGCTCTAAGGAGAAAAAGCCACACGGAGAGAAGTCTGGGGGCATCTACAAAAATCCCAGAAATTTGAAAGCTTTCTGGGATGAATTCAAGGAGAAATTGAACCAGGTGCTAACTGTCTCCGTCGATCACGTGTTTGCGGTGGTCAAGGATAAAGCAATGCTGATCGAGCCAAGGAGAATTCGGCAAGACCGCACCAAACTCAACCCGAACAAATTCTGCGCCAACCACCAGTCCATTGGCCACTTCACCAGTGAGTGCTGGGACCTCCTCAAACACCTCTTGAAATTTTATGAGGATGAGAAGCTGGCAGAGTTCGTGAAAAGGCCCCGGCGAAGAGACCAAGGCAAGGAAGAAGGGAAGAGACCGATGATGACGAGGAAGAAGATGAGGACCGGCGCCCCCTCAACACAGACGTAAGGCACCTCCCCCTCCACCAGAGCAAGAACCAACTTGAGAACTCCTCGTTCTCGAGGAGCAGGTAGGACCAGCCGGGGGCCTAGAAGATGGAAGATTTTCCATCTCTAAGAGACAGAGGAAGGCTGAGGTCCGGGCCATTAATCAAGTCCAGGAAGGAAGTTCTGGCTCCAAGCCCGCCACCAAACCAACAGCCGAGCTTACTTTCTCCCAGGCGGACTTGGAGGAGATACTAACCCCCCACAATGACTTGTTGGTGATCAGCGCCAATATTATGAATGTGAAAGTCCACCGGCTGCTAGTGGACACCGATGCGTACACCAACATACTCTTCAAGTCAACCCTAGATGATCTAGGTGATTACGAGTCGCATATAGAGCCTAGTAATGCTAGGATAGTGGGGTTTGGGGAAGCTGTAACCATCCCCGTAGGTCAGATTAGGTTGAGCATCCAACTTATATCAGACGAGGACCCCGAAAGGAGATTGACTAGGCTCGTAGATTTCCTTATCGTTGACCAGCAGTCTACCTACAACGGGTTCCTCGGCCGCCCTTTTATACATGAATTCAAAGCGGTGTGTTCAACCTACTACTATTGTTTAAAGTTTCCAACTCCAAAAGGTGTCGGTACAGTCTAAGGTGACCAGAAAAAAGTAAGAGAGTGTTTACTCCAAATAAAAAATGGACAAGTGAAAAAGTCTATAACGCAGGTGCTTGTACTTGAGGATGAGATGCAGATCCCGGTGGACTAGCCCAACATCCTAGATGTCATCTCAGTAGAGACTGAGTTGATGGAGGTGGACAACCAGCCAGGGGAGACAGCGAAAGTCACCCAAGTACAAGAACCAGTGGGAGACCCGCAGCCGGCACCCATGGAAAAAATTGATAATGCCCCAGTTAATGAACCGGTGAAAGCTCAACAACTGGCACCGATGGAGGTTGACGACACCCCCTAGACGGGAGAACCATTCAACCTAGTCCTTCAAGAGGTGGATGAGGCCCATGAACCTACCAGAGTTGATGAAGGAAGTGATGACCTCGAACCTCGAGTAGGCTACGAGTCGATGACGAATGAGGACTGGGACATGCTCATTAACGATCCAAGGTGGAAGAACAAGAAAAGGAAGGTCACCCCCATGGAGGAGTTGAGAGCAATCCAGGTGGACCCGGACAAGGCAGACTTAGAACTTTTCATAGGTTCTGAGCTGCCAGAGCCGTACAGAAGCAAGATGGAGGAGTTCCTGAAGTCCTACCTGGACTTGTTTGTCTGGTCCCGTGAAGACATGATGGGAATCCCGTTGGAGTATGCATGTCACCGATTAAACATCGACCTAACGAGCAAACCAGTTCGCCAAAAGAGAAGGAAGCACGGACCAGACAAATACGAGGCATTGACCACGGAGGTGAAGAAATTGCTCGATAACAAGTTCATCAAGGAGGCGTTATATCCGCAGTGGGTTGCTAATCTGGTCCTAGTGAAGAAGCCAAGAGGAACATGGAGACTATGCATCGACTTCACGGACCTCAACACAGCGTGCCCAAAAGACAACTTTCCGCTGCACCACATTGATCAGCTTGTCGATAACACTGCATGCCATGAAATGATGACATTCATGGATACTTTTGCAGGTTATCACCAGATAGCGATGCACCCGAACAACCAGGAACATACGACATTCTACACTAACAAGAACCTGTACTGCTGGGAGAGGATGTCGTTCGTACTCATCAACGCCAGAGCTATCTACCAAAGATTGGTGTATAAAGTGTTCGACCAGCACATCAGGCACACTATGGAGGTATACGTGGACGACATAGTTGTCAAGAGTTTGCGAAAAGAGGATCACTTAGATTACCTCAAGCAGGATTTTGACATACTACGCCACTACAACATGAAGTTAAACCCGAAGAAGAGCAGTTTCGGCGTCCATTTGGGGAAATTCCTGGGATACCTGGTAAGTCAAAGAGGAATTGAAGTCAATCCAACACAGGTGAAGTGCATCGTGGAAATGCAGCCGCCCAAGTCAGTGAAAGACGTTCAAAGACTGGAAGCTTTGAACCGTTTCATCTCCAGATCCGGTGACCGGAATCATCCGTTCTTTGAATAAATCAAAGTTAACAGACTTTGGCACCCAGACGATTTCTAGTGGACGGGCGAGTGTTAGAAGGCCTTTGAGAAAATCAAGGAATACTTGGTCAATACGCAAATCTTATCAAAGCCAGAGCCTGGAGAGAAGCTATACTTGTGCCAGACGGCTTCAGAAGTAGCTATTAGCTCAGTACTGGTCCGAGAAGAAGGAAAAACACATCTACCAGTGTATTATGTGAGCCAAGCCGTACACGAGGCAGAGTTACGGTACTCGCCAACAGAGAACCTGTCATATGCACTAGTAATGAGAATTAGAAAGCTATGACCCTATTTCTTCGACCACCCGGTGGAGGTGTTGACGACGTTTCCACTAAGGCAAATACTGCACCGGCCGAACACTGCAGAATGCTTGTTGAAATGGTCACTAGAAGTTAGCCAATACGGTATAACCTATGCACCTCGAACAGCGATCAAGGGACAAGCGCTCGCTGATTTTATCATTGAGCTAACTTTCCCACAAGATTCAACGAGAGGGCATATAGCTCCGTGGTAACTCTACGTAGATGGATCATCAACTAGCACAGCAGTAGGAGTCGGTGTAGTACTCATAAGCCCCGATAGACAGGTCTTCACCTCAGCGATCCAGTTCGACTTCAGAGCGACCTATAACGAAGTGGAGTACGAAGCACTAATAGCAAGACTTAGGCTATCATTAGCTGTGGAGGCAACCAATCTTTAGATTTTTAGAGATTCCCAACTAATAATATCCTAAGTCCGGGGAGAACATGAAGTCAAGGACCAGCAGATGGCGATGTATCAGAAGATTGTGGCGCATCTGATCTCGATGTTCAAACAAGTTTACATCGAGCAGATCCTAAGACTGGCAAATACACAAGCTGATGCACTAGCCCGACTAGCTACCAGTAGCGGTGAAGCAGAACTGACCGAGGCCATCGTCACCAAGCTAAAAGACCCATCGATGCCCGATTACAAAATAAATCAGACTACGAGTGGGGGGCAGGAAGAAAGCGATGATTAGCGCACTCCGATAAAAAATTACTTGAAGGATGGATGGGTCCTAGAAGATACATAGGAAGCTAGTCAGCTAGTGAAGCAAGAAGCCAGATATACGTTGGTGGATTGCCAACTATACAAACAGGATTCTCTTTACCCCTACTCAAATGCTTGTCCGAAAAGCAAGGGTTCGAGGTGTTGGAAGAAATCCACAAAAGGAATCTGTGGGAGTCATGCTGGGGGGCAAGCTTTGGCATACAAGACCCGATCAGACAAGGGTACTATTGACCCACTCTTCGTAGAGATGCCACTAGCTTCGCCCGAAGGTGCCGGAAGTGCCAACTGTTTGCGCCAAATATTCATACTCCTGCGAGCCAACTCAAATCGGTCTTCAGGCCATGGCCTTTTGCAAAATGGGGTATCAACTTGATCGGCCCATTCCCACCTGGCAGAGGCGGTGTAAAGTTCATCGTAGTAGCAGTGGACTATTATACAAAATGGGTTGAAGCCGAGGCGCTAACGACAGTAACACAGGAGAGAATGATCAGCTTCATTTGGAAAAATCTGATATGTCGATTCGGACTCCAGCAGTCAATAGTAACGGACAATGGCAGACATTTCGACGGTCAGAAGTTGAGAGAGTTCTGTAGTTCGTGGAATATCAAGAAACACTACTCAACGCCATACCATCCACAGTCGAACGGACACATTGAAGCAGTGAACAATATATTGAAACATGTGTTAAAGATCCGTCTCGAAGATAAGAAAGGAAGTTGGGCAGACGAGCTTTTGGAGGTGCTGTGGTATTATAGAATGTCATACCGAGCCAATACCGGTGTACTGTTTGCCTTAGCCTTTGGAACAAAAGCTGTTGTACCAGTGGAGGTTCAAAACCAAACATGGAAGGTGGTAGGATATGATGAAAAAGAAAATGACGAAGCCCTGGCAGTGGAGAAAGATTTACTCAAAGAAACCAGAGCCTCGTCGGAACTGAAGAATGCCACCTACAAATAGAGAGCGTAGAAGTACTACAACTCCCAAGTGCGGAACAGGAGTTTCAAAGTTGGGAAGTTAGTACTAAGAAAAAAGATGACAACTCCACCCGGTGTGTTCGGACCAAACTGGGAAGGACCATTCCGAGTCACTGCAAGCTTGGCAAATGGAACATATGACCTCGAAGATATGGAAGGAAAAGCTTCGTCATATACATGGAGCGCAACACATCTGAAAAAGTTTTATCAGTAGAGGAAAATGGACCACCACTTGTAATTAGACTAGTCAAAGGTTCGCATCAGGAGTGTTGATGACGACCTATGTAAATATCATTGCTCAATAAAGTTAGAAATCTTTTCAGAAAAAATCAATTATTCAAGCTCCAATTACGCAAGGACTTAGGTCCCAGAAATGTTATAATCTAAACTCAAGGCAAAGGCCAAAGTGCCCAAGGTTAGCGAAGGTGTTCTTCTTAAAGGATCACTAAGTACCCACTGCCCAAAGTTAGAAAAAATTCACAAAAAGACGATTTAAAAACGTCTAAGGTAAGGTTGTCAAAACCCCTTCACCCAAGTGAATAAAAAGAGTACAACTCGCTACCCTAAGTGGTTTAAGACGAGCGATTCGCTGCCCAAAGTGGCGTAAGATGAAAAATATGTACCAAATAAATAAGGTACGATTCATAGTCCAAAGCAACGTAAAATGAACAATTCACTTGAACAATTGTGTACTAGAAGTATAAAAAACGAGCTAATAATAGATATAACGTGCAAGAAATTAAAGTAGAGCCAGATAGAATAGAAAAGTTGCAGTTTCATTCAAAAAATACTTAGAAAAATTTCTAAGTATAAGTAGGGGTGCTGGTTACAAAGGTCAACCAGCTAGCCATCTTTAAAACAAAAAAGCTCCTTCTAGGTGAGCCATCAAACCTAGCGAGCTACTCATACGTAGCTTAAAAATGAAAAAAAAACAAAGAAAACCCTCAAGTCTGAGGAGCGGTAGGGGCATCAAGAGTTGAAGCAGCAGGGGCCACAGTCTGGGACACCTCTGGAGGAACCTCGGGGATGACCTGGGTGGCGACCTCCGGGGAAAGAGTAGGCATCACTATGATGTTCCCGTTAGCCCACTAGTATCCAACATACTAGTGTCTATCATGATGTCCCCAGTCAGGTTAAGCATTTGCTCATCAGTGGGGGGAGTTCACTGGTCCTCCTCGGCATTGACCACGGGGACCTCGACATTCTAGATGACTTTGAAACGCTCAGAGACAAAGTCCAGGTTGATCCCGTAGCCCGAGAGGTCGCCAATGTCCAGCTCAGTGTTATCCGGGATCTTAGCCTTCTCCACGCAGTCTTTGAACTCGGAGATAAGTGCATCCCACTCATCGTCCTTGCTCATCCGAGCCCACTAGAAAGCACGAAGAACCTCAGCATAGCATAGAATGAAACCGAGGTCGGTAGAGGCACTCTTGGCGAGCTCCAGAGCCTTTGGTGAAATTGAAACTTCGAGACGGCTCTGGAGCTCAGCGATCTGGTTCACCTTCGCGGCGACCTCCTCCCATAGCTTGGTGCATTCCACTTGATTCCCCTTATGTTGCTGCCGAACTATCCCTATCTCCTCACTTGTTTTGGCGAGCTCAGCTCTCTCGGCAGCGAGGTCGTGGCGAGCTGATTCAAGTTCAACCCTCTGACGGTTGAAATCAGCCTGGAGTTTTTTCAGCTTGCCTGGAGCATCACGCTTCGCAATCAGAGAGGTCTTCGCCCTTTCCTCGGCCCCCACCAACTCATCAACAGCCTGCTTATGCTCATTCCCCAATCGAGTGATAAGTGTCTTGGAATCGTATCTGACCCGATCGGCGACAGCAATGTCATCAGCCACTTTTTGAGTGGCGGCGAGAGCTGCACAGGTATGGTACATTGCCAACCAAGCACGATCCACTGGCCTCTACCTTTCGATCAAGGTCAACTTAGAAGTAGGGAGGTACTTGGGAGCTTCGGAGAAGATGTGGCGAGCTTGCCCAGGTGGAAGGTTCTTCATAGCTACCAACGGTTTGGACCTCTCCGCATTATGAAGAACTTCCGGCCGATAAGGGTGTGAAGCGGTGGAATAACTTCAAATAAACAAAAAAGTAAGAAAAACTTGTTAGAATAGTAAACATTGGAAATAGAGTCCGACTCCAAAAAGTTGAAACTTTTTACTTAACTAAACCGAGCGGGATCAAGCCCGAGGAGTGTGTCGTCATTGATCTGGATCCCGTACAGAGATGGGGGCAAGGCGCTCTGAGGAGTCGGGGGAGCTTAAGAAGAGTGAGGCACGATTGATCGTGCCGAACCGCCATGATCAGATCCAGATCCACCCCGATCACTGTGCTCGGTGTCCTTGTCGTGTAAAGCGACCCGAGACCGCTTCTGACCATGAGTTTCCTCCTCACTCACCCGCGTCCCGTAGCCACGTCGAAGCCCTATCTTCGTTTGTTGGGGCGGAGGCTGAGGAGCTCGCTCGGGAGTAGAGCCACCTTGCCTAGTGTCTGTTCTAGTTTTAGCGACCTGCTCCATTGTGGGTGGCGGAGTTGGAGCCTTTCTCTGCGAACTGGAAACCCCAGTCTTATCAGTGGTGGGGGCCGTCTCGGTGAGCTCCGCCCTCCTAGTGGCATCCAAAACGGCACTAGAAGGAATTCCTTTCCGATTTGGGCGAGGTCGTTCCATAGAGAGTTTGCGAGTGATAGCTTCTTGAGAGTTACGTACCCAAGTGTAGGTTGATTTCAAGTAATAAAATTTCTCGGGAGACCGAGTGTCGAACCACAGGGAGATTTGGAAGAAAAAGATATTATCTAGTTGAGAGGTTTCAATAAAGTAACAAAATACTAGAGCTTCGAGATTCCACTTTAGATAAAAATACTAGAGTTATGATCTTGGTTATCTTTGATAACTCAATCGAAATCTAACAATCAAGTGATTTCAATCGGAAGATATAACTTTGAGCACATATAATACTTTTGAAAAGTACCTTTAGACCTTCGAACAAGTTTATAAAATCAATAGTTGATGTGTAAAACTAAGCATTTATTGTGCCAATAAGTCTACAACAAATCAAAGTAATGACACATCAAAACCTCTCTTAAAAACTCTTCAAATGACTAAAGGATTGAAACTTTGAAAATCTTTATTGAATAACCAAGAACATTACTAATACTTTACTAAAGCTTCATCCCTAACTCTAGTAAAATATTTAGCTACTCATACTAATACAATAAGAACTCATATTTCTAAGAGAGATACTAGACTAAGATAGAAGGATTACAAGGAAAATGGGATGCCTTCAAGGGTTGCTAAAGGGCTCTTTATATAGGCCTCCAAATAGTGAATCATGGAGACTTTAGCAACCAATTCACGTGGCCTGTAAACATCAGTAATTTAATTGCCCTTGCCGTCCGAATTTCATCTTGACTTCTGAATGAAAGTTGTAGGCCGTTGGATTAGCTTTCCAAGGAGTCTAATATCTCAAAATTCGGATCTCTAGATTATGAGTTATGACCAGAATGGTGGAGTTGGTAAAACTGGATTGTTTTTCTCCGCGAATTTATGGTGGTCTCTTGAAAAACAGATATCTCAGCTTGCACAAAATCAACGCCTTTAATATTTTTACTGTGTCTTGATGAATTTCTTGGCTAACCAATGGCTTTCGTCTTGTGTAAATTGGACTTTTTTGTGAATTATGGTGAATTGTTTCCCAACATGTATACTGAGATGGCGGAATTTTGAAGCCCTTGCATTGATTGTCATTTTGACCATTGAAGCCGGAACTTTTGACACTTGAGCCCTGAAGACAAGTTTTAGAGAAACGAATTAATGATCAAATACAACTGGAATTGGTTCAATTGGATTAGTGAGGCTCCAGATATTGTGGAAATGCGAAAATGTGTTTGGAGTCCAAACATTGGACATAAATGGAGTCTTCACTTTTGAGTACAAATACAATCCAAACTTGTAAAATTGGATCACTAACATGTCTTAAGTATTTAGTACATTGTCTTAGGTGTTCAATATCATAAAATTTGGATAAGTATAACTCCACTTAAGACCTCAACAATATACAATAGACATAATGGCCATGTTGAATTATACATATGTCTCTTATTTATATAGAAAACATAAATACTTATAACTAATTAGAAAGTGTGAAATTATATATAAATACGCTAAACAATACATTATAGTATACAAAATAATACACAAAATAGGTAAAATACATGCATACTTAAACTGTAATCAGCGAGCTAAGATGTGATAAGCTTCTGGGATTGCGATCGGAGGGAAGACAACCGTCACACCTTCACCTACACAAATTTAACAAATTGAAGTAAGCAAATATGGCAAGCTACCAGATAAACTCGGCGAGCTAAGGACAGTTGTAAACCTGGAAGCTCCGGACCTTAGGCTGTGAGGTGATGTGGCAAGGTAAGAACACAAGCAAGTCTCTGGCAGTGGTGTTGACCCAAGTGTGCAATGTCCCGATCCTTGTGGCTTCTCAGACAGCACACCATTAGCATAAAATTAAACCCCACCGACATGTCGGGCTTGCCGCGGCTAGACTTGTGATGCTTTGGACCTGCAAGAGAAGGGAGATTAGATTAGTAAATCTAAACCAACTCACGCACACCGAAATGGGCCACCTACTGCTAGCTTCTCCGTATCCCTTGGGGGAGTAGATACGCACTCCTCGCCCGATATAGTTGGTAGAAGTCAGCCAGTGTCCACGGATGAAGACAAACTGCTCTTTCCAGTCCCGAATTTTGTTCGGAAGGCTCTCCAGGAATATCTCACCCGGGCGAGCTTTCAAGTAATAGTACCCCTTGCCTTCCTTGGACTGCTTGGTCACGCTGAAGAGTTCATTGATCTCAGCTGAGGTTAATCGATTCTTGTATCCCTCCAGCCCGAAGATAGTCAGCGTGGCCAAGAAACTACTCCTATCGTTAGGGGTGAGTTGGGTAATGGTAAGGTTGGTGTCCATCAAGAACTGACCGATGATTGGATGCAGGTGCCATGTGAGCCCGACCTCCAACTTATGGATATTGATGGCGGTCAGTACAGGTGGAGGCATGTCTGCGCGCTCCTTCTTCTCAGGGGCATATAGATGAATGTCAAGTGGGATGCGGTACTCCTAGCTGAGGTTGGAAAGTGAAAATTCAGTGATGATACTTTGAACCTTGTTCGCTCCATAATCGGATTTACCGGCCGCATCTCTGGTAGTTCGCTCGGGTAAAGGGATGTTCGCCACATGCCTATCCACGTACTCTGCCTAGTCGAACTCGTGAACGATGGTGGTGGAAACTTTGTGCTCAGGGAGTTGGGGACTTGGAAAGTTGATAGATCGAAGGTATTCCAGTGTGATCTCCTCTTCCTCGTCATCATCTTCCTCAAGCTCGCGAACTAGTTCGCTCGCTTGGTCGGTAGACTCGGCGACCTCCTCGTTGACAGCGACGACCTCCTAATCGCCCTCCCTAGCGAGGTTCTCCAAGAGCTTGCCTATTTATTTTTCCGACCCTCCACCAGAGTTGGTGGCCCTTTCCCTAGTATCATATCGAACCTCGCCCAATAGCTCGCCAGTGTCTGGGCGAGCTACTGAGCTCGCCTCGGAGCCTGACTCAATCACGATTGGGGTCATCTGGGGAATCGGTACGTTCTCAGTCATGGGTTGCTTCCCTGGGTTGCAGTTCAAGATAGTTTGGCTAGAGGATCGGGATGACATATTGATTAAAGGGAACGAGGTTTTCAGTCATTTAAAGTTCTTTAAATATTGAAAGCCGCCGGAGTTAAGGGTTCAAGTGGCCAGAAAACTAAAGAGTCGCCGGAATCAATGGAGAATTGCTGGAAAATAATAAAAAGAAAGAAAAGGGACAAAAATCTGCAGAAAATGATAAGAAAAGGCGAGGAATCAATGTTACTCCCTTGGAAGATTCCGGTGTAGATCTAATATTGCAAGGGTTCGTATCGCCGGAAAATGCTAAGGAATTTCTCTAAAGTGCTCTGAAAATTTGAAGATGTAAAGTGAAAAATGAATATGATTTTTCCTATTTATAGGCAAACGGGTGAAGTGTAGTTTCCAAAGAGTCCGAGGAACTATGTGCAAAAATTTGAAAGTGTGGCATGATGGGCGAGGAAAATGACGTGTCAATAGTTAACCAACACTAGGAGAGAGAGAGCTCGCAAGGGAGCTCGCATACCTACAAGGGAGCTCGCCTAGAGCTCACCCACATCCATCAAGAGACAAGGCTGAAGTCCACCACTATCACTACATCCCAGAATGACACAGCCCAGAAGCTCGCCCAAGTCCAAGAGTAGAGACGATAGCTATATAGGAGATTAGCAGTGATGTAGTAGGACATAGCGATGTAATAAAAGTACAGTAGTAAGTAAAGACAGGTGTTAAGGACACTTGTCAGCATCTAAAGCCAAATAAGCTCATAAGGTGCCACCTCACAACACGCAAACCTATAAATAGGTCTCTTCTACACTATTTCTCTCTCTAAGCTCATTATTCCAAACATACTTTCTCACTCTACTCTCACAACTCTCTCTCTCTCTACATTACACAATCAAGAACACAATTTCATTTTATTATTGTTTGGTAGAATCAGTAACTTAATCTGCCACATTATATCATCATTAAGAAATTCTACCAACATTGTTAATCCCATGCATGTATGAGTTAGCTTAATGTATTAATTCTCTATCTTGATGATTGATTCAACTTTTGGTGTAAGAATTTGAATGTTTTGAGCCTAATTGAGTTAGTAACATATGAGAATTGAGTTAATTCATTGAAGTTCATGATTGATAATTGTGCACACCATGTGTTTGTGTTATTATTTCTTTGTCAATGAGAATCGCTTAGGAGCTAAGAACATATCAAATAGAGTATTAGGTGTTTAAGAGAGATCTTGAGAATTTGATAGAGTCTATTGGCTTTATTAGTACTTTAAGTGATACTTATGCATGCTAGAATGGACAAGTTGTTAAATGAACCCATAATTGAAATATTCCAATGCACACACTTCCAACACTTGCTCATCTTATCAAATGTGATAGTTAGATATGTTGAATTCTTGCTATAGTAGATAGAACCCAAGACTATTTCTTACTTTTCTTAGTTAATCACCTTTGTTGAACAATCAATTCTTACTTATCAAGCCTCGTTTCCCTATGCTCGATATTATAATTGGTCAATTGCCGAATACGACAACGTCAACGTACACTTGCGTGGTTGCATACACGTATTAGGCAAACAAGTTTTTAGCGCCATTTCCGGAGAAACAATTTCTTTGTTAAGCTTGGTTTGATGTTTATATTGCTTTTCTTTGTCCTCCTTTGTTCGTTCTTAATTATTCTTGGTGAGTGTTGATACTTTCTATTCTTTATAGGAGTGAACGTAATTAAAGATGGATGGATATAACAAATTCCCGCATCCTCCACAATACATATACCCTCCTTACTCATATTCATATCAAGATCCCTACTCTCATCATTACCTTACCAAGATATATGCTCCTACAATCCACCTCCTCCTATGCCCTTTCATCAAGAAGAAACTTCTCCAAGCTATGTGGATGACACTCTAGCTTACATTGTCAAGAAAATAGAAGAGATGAGAATGGAGAATGCTAGGAAGCACGAGGAGACTAATCACAAGTTCGATGAAGTTTGCAAATCTCATTGTAATCAAATCAAGAACTTGGAGTTCCGATTGAGACAATTGGCCAAATCATTTAGCCAACAAACCATCAAAGGTAAGCCTTCTACCACCAAAACTAACTCTAGGGAAAGTTGTCAAGCTATAGAGCTAAGGAGTAGGAGAAGATATGAGAGTCCTAAAATGCCTATTTATGATGAGGTTTCTGAAGAGAAGATTGCGGAGGAAGATTGGGGGAATCTAGATGATGGAGTTGGTATGGAATGTGATATTCCATTAGGTGATGTGCAAGATAGGGAAGTGGAAAGT
Source organism: Prunella vulgaris (assembly GCA_026898435.1). Lineage (NCBI taxonomy): Eukaryota > Viridiplantae > Streptophyta > Magnoliopsida > Lamiales > Lamiaceae > Prunella > Prunella vulgaris. The sequence goes on along the minus strand of JAPKLY010000762.1, from coordinate 97,658 downwards.
ATTGGGGAAGAAGGGAAAGTGGAAGAAGAAGATAAAGGGGGACAAGAAGAGAAAATAAGTGAAGTTCATAGATGGAAGAAGGCAAGAGAGGAAAGAGACTAAGGATAAAGTGGATGTCGATGACTGGGGGGTGCCAAAAATCGTGGTGCCCGTTCCTTATCCTCAAAGATTTATGAAGAAAAAGCTAGCTGAGAGGTTTGGAAAGTTCTTGGAGATATTTAAAAAGCTTTATATCAATATTCTTTTCTGTGAGGCTCTTGAACAAATGCCTAGTTATGCCAAGTTCTTAAAGGACTTGCTCTCTAAGCGTAGAAGGATTGATGAGCCGGAGATGGTTAAATTGACTAAGGAGTGTAGTGTGTTGAAAATGAACTTACCTCCAAAGATGAAGGATCCGGGGAGCTTTACTATTGCTTGCAATATGGGGAATGGAGTTATTAGAAACGCCATTTGTGGTCTTGGGGCTAGTATAAACTTGATTCCATTGTCTATATTCAAGAGCTTGAACCAAGGAAACTTGAAGGGAACATCTACGATGTTGTAATTAGTGGATAGTTTCACTACCATTCCCAATGGATTTGTAGAAGATGTTCTTGTGGGAGTTGAAAGCTTCATATTTTCGGAGGTCTTCTATGTGTTAGACATGGATGTGGATACGGATGTTCCACTCATATTGGGAAGACCTTTCCTATCAACTGCAAGGGCAGTCATTGATGTTAATAAAGGGAAGCTTACCTTGAAGTTCAACGATGAAGAACTCCACTTTTCTATCCAAGAGTCTATGAAGAATCCTATGGAAAATGCTTCTTGTCAATCCATTGATGTAGTAGAACATTGTATTCAAGAGGATTTTGAAAACTTTAAAACCCCTTTCTCTACTAGTAGTTATGAGATTCCTAACTATAATGAATTGTGTGATGATGATTGTCTTGTTGATTATGTTGATTGTAGTGAACGAGAGTTCCTAATGGAAATCAAAGAAGGTGAAAGCTCGACTAAGCAAGAGAAGATGGAAAGCAAGGACAAGAAGGAAGACACAAAGAGTTCTTTGAAGCCCTTACCCGATCACCTCAAATATGCATACCTTGAGGAGAACGAGGGATGTCTGGTAATAGTATCTTCCTCTCTTAATGATGATAAACTTGCTAAGTTGTTAGTGGTACTTAGGAGGCACAAGTAGGTCTGAGGGTAGACCGTTGATGATTTAAAAGGTGTTAATCCATCTATTTGTATGCATAGAATAAGATTAGAAGAGAATTGTAAACCACTTGTGCAACCTCAAAGCCGACTTAACCCTATTATTCAAGAGGTAATAAAGAAAGATATGCTTAAGTTGTTAGGGGAAAATATGATATTCCCTATTAGTGATAGCCCTTGAGTGTCCCCATTGCATGTAGTGTCTAAAAAAGGTGGAATAACCATAATAAAAATGGAGAACAATGAAGTAATTGCTACTAGAGTCGCCTCGGGATGGCGTGTGTGTTACTATAGGGAACTTAACAAAGCTACTTGCAAAGATCACTTCCCTTTACCATTTATGGATCAAATGCTTGATCGTCTTTGTAGTTATAACTTCTATTATTTTCTTGATGGCTACTCCGGCTTCAATCAAATTATGATTGCACCGGAGGACCAAGAGAAGACAACATTCACATGTGCAAATGGAATGTTTGCTTGGAGACTCATGCCCTTTTCAGTCTCATTACTGAGCTTACATTGTAAAGCATTCAAAGCCTAGAAGAGATAGCCCAACCCAGATTCTATTTCTCATTGTAAGGGCTATCTCAACCCATTTGGAACCCACTCGAAATCAAATCCCTCAAAAGTTTTGTTTAGATTAGAGTATAAAGTAAGCTGAATAAGTTTTCAGTCTGAAATCTGGTGATGAGTAGGACACGAGATAATCCTAGGGATTAAATAACAAGTTGTGTTCTTATTAGTGTGCCTTGACACTCTAAATTCAAGGAATTTATATGAAGGAATTCTCCTGTTAAATCAGGAAAGTGGACGTAGGTGATTTAAATATGAACCACTATAAACTATATATTTTCTTTACTGCTTATTTCAATTTAGTATGCTGGATTCTACCTGCTAAAATGAGCTCTTAAAAGGCTTCATACTTCCGCATCTAAATATCTTTGAAGCCGAAACAAATGCCTTTGAAGCTTCAAAGAAGACTGGCATGCTGATGTTTGATGTGTTCTGAAGTTGTATTGAATGACTATAATGAGATTCTATTTATAGGTGTAGAATTATAGATTTATAGACCAGATTTAATGAACAGGAAGATTAGATTTATCCAGAAGGTTTTATTTGATGTAGAACTTTTGACTAGATTCAATGAACCGATCGGATAAGAGGTATAGTTATCCAAAAAGATTTATTGAGCTCTCATGATTTGATTTATCATATCAGACTTCTTGATAGGCTTCAAGAATTTGGAGCTGCGTGATTTGACTTGCTTAGTTTTTTAAGTGTAATTTATTTTATTAGGCTTTTAAAGACCCAACTTGATTTATTGGATTTTCAACTTGATTTATTGTACTTTAGAGGTCCAACTTGACTTATTAGACTTTAGAGACTCAATTTAATTTATTCTAGAAATTAAATTCATTCAAATTTTCAATATATAATAAATATAATCGATATCAACATGTAAATTTTTTCCGCGTTATTTTTATTTGGTTATATTTACAATAAAACGTAACACTAGATTTAACTAAAACATGTCAGCTACTGTAACCAAGAAATATTAGTTTATATAAATATATCATATGTTTTTACTGTCTTCTTCACTTGAACAATCACAAAAAATTGAACCTTCAATTTTTAGTACCATATCTTAATTGATCGTCCAAGTTTAGTCCCATTTTTATTGAAAATTCATAAAAAATGTCATTTTCGATCACATTTTTTCCGAAAGCACTTCGGCCCAATTCTTTTATTCAAGTGCACCAAGTTTTTTAATTAAAAAATAAAAAATAAAATTAAGCACATATTCAACATCCATATAAGCAACCTGGCTAAATGGAAAGCCCCAATTTTCACTGATACCTGAGTGGAGTTGATTAGGGTCATAATTGCATCATTTTGCATCCATTTTGATATGGTTTTGATGATTTTATGTTCATATTTGACCCTAATATGCTATAGTTTGTGTTATTGACCTCTTGTTAGCAAGAAAGTGTGTTTTGTAGGGAAAATCGAGAAAAAAATGAGGGATTTGTGATTATAGAAAATGAGTTGATATGATCCGAGCATGTGGAGAAATTTAAATGACTCATATGAAGACCCTAAGAAGCTCGAACGAGCCATCGAATCGAAAACGAGGAAGTCAAAAATCGAACATCACGAAGCTGCACTGATCGCGCGCGTCTTAGTTGCTGATCGCGCCGGACATTTTTATGCATTTTTAAGGGTATCTTCGTCCTTTTGCGCGTTTAATGAAGGGAACTTTAGTCTAAGCATGAGGAGCACTATAAATACATCAAGTTTTAGATTTTGGAGGGACTTTTCATTCATTTCATTTTCTTAGAGAGATTTTAGAGAGAGATTAGGTAGTTACTTAGTTGGTTTATTCTAATCTTCACATTTCTCTCTACAAATTCTTGCAATCTAGCCATTAGATCTTTCATCCGTTTATATCATTAGATTCGTATCGTCGATAGCTACATTTCTATGGTTCGTTTTTGTGTTTGGACTTCCGGATTAAGAGTAGGTATTTCAAGGTAGAAAAGTAATCTTTCAATGTCATTGTAATAAGTAAGATTCTTGTAATTCCTTTACATTTTAGTGTTAATCATGATGTTAGCTTGCTTAATTTTGAATTGGTTACCCAATTAGCCATGGGCTAATTCCTCTTTGCATTGGTGTATGATCATTATGGTGTAATTTGGTGTTCTATTAATCATATGCATGATTACTGAAATTGATTGATTGATTCTCTTAATTGATGATTTGTATGAATGCTTGATATGTTCAATTGGACAATTTGAGCCTATATAAGTTAGCAACAAATGAGAATTGAGTTAATTCATAGAATCTCTTAGTAGAATTTTGTTCACACCAAGTGTTTGCTTGATTGATTTTATGTCAATGAGGATTGTTTAGAAGCTTAGACCTCTCGATTGGAGTATTATGTGTTGTTAGAGAGATCTAGACACTTAATAAAGCCTTAGGCTTAGTTGATCAATCAAGGGATCTTGCATGCTAGGATAGATAGGCACTAAATTAACCATAATGAGATTACATTAATGCTTTCTCACACACTTGCTCATCTTTCAAAAGAAGGTGATAGTTAGATTTCACTACTCTTGCATTGAGAAGTAGATATAAACTCAAGACCATCTTTCTTGTTTTCATATATACTACTTGTTAAACAACAAACTTGCTAATCATCGTCCCGTTTCCCTGAGATTGATATTTTATTACTTGGTTAACTTGCCACATATACGACGACCACGTACACTTGCGTGACAGCACACGAAATTGGCACACAGGAGTGTGATCGAAAACGATGTTCTTTTTGAATTTTTAGCAATAATAGAACTAAAATTGGACATCAAGTAATTTATGGGATCGAGAATTGGACATTCAAGTAAGTTATTGAAAAATTAATTTTTTTGGGATCAAAATTAAATTATCAATTAAGTTATTGGACTAAAATAGAAAAGTTAAAAATTTTGTGGCCAAAATTGAACGAAGAAAAAGTTACGGGACCAAAAAATTATTTTTCTCACTTTATTATATCTATAATCCAGAAGTAGATCTCATATCTCGAAATGTACCTTGGAATTGGTACACATGATACTAACTTATTTTAAGAAGGGTTAATTCTATAAAAATGCACCAACATTTACTCAACTTTCAATTTAACCCTAGGCTAGCTCCACAATTATTATTAAAAAAATCTAATCTTTTAAAAAATTTCAATACAATACATGTTTTTTTTTTTATCTCTGGCCCCCCAACTGATGACATGTCTCATCGGAGCGTACGAAAGTTTACCACACTGGCGTACACCTTTTTAATTATTTTTTTGTTTTTAAAATTTTTACATCATATATCATATGCACACATATAAAATAACAATACTTTTTATTTAAAAATATTTTCTGGATGTAGAAGGGAAAAATATTTTTATATGTTTGTATCATTCATTATTAAATTCATAAAACACTTGAAAAAAATCCAAATATCGTAGAAAAAATTGCCCAAAATCGTACCAAATTCTGGAAAATCTCAATACTGGAGGTTTGAATTTCTAAAATTAAAATACATATAATAAAGTAATAATATAAATATAAAATAATATAAATTTTATACATATATATTAGAATTTAAAATACATCGAACAATTCATCTAGCCTAAATGGCTAGGCACAACATGCAAGACCTCTCCCCTAATCGGAGGTTGCGTGTTCGATTCACATAGGAGGCCAAAATCACCTAATTATGCTTCAACAAGAATTGCCTGAAAATCACGCTACCCGCCTTCTGCTGAAGAACAACCCTCGCGTCACGTGCGGTTGATTTCCGTCAAATTATATTTAAAAAAATTAACGAGGGCCTAATTTGCCCTCGCCAATAGCGAGTGCCCAGGCGATTTTTGGAAGGATTTTGACGAGTACCCATGCGTCAACGTTTTTATGGTCCTAGTTATTTGCCGATGATTTATTTTTTCCCCTAGTTATTCAATGACGACGAGATTTTGGCAATGGCGTTTTACACTCGTTAAAACCCTAGTCAAATGGCTTCCCCTCGCCATTCCCCTCTCTAATGCCCTCTTTAAATGTCTTTTTTTGTGGTGATGCATGCACACCAGTATAACAAATTGTTACTCACTCTGGCGAGACATTATCAGTTGCCGGTTGGAAATGAAAAATATATATCAGGTTGAAATTTTTTAAAAAGTTGTGTTTTTTTAATTATAATCGTAAATCTCAAGATTAAATTAAAAGGTGAGAAAAAAATGGTGTAATTATATAGAATTGACCCTTTTAACTATTTAACAATATTGCTTTTTTTTCCAATTCTCATTAAATTAGAGAGAGAAAGTGCTAAGACAGCAAGAACTACTCCTCCTTCCCCCACCCCGCCCCTCTCCTCCTCTACCACCGCCACCCATCTTTCTCTTCTTCCTCCATCATCTGCAGCCACTTCAAAAGCTCCTTTGAGTGCTTTAGTGAGATTCTTCTCACTATTGTGCGATTTTTCTCACTGTAGATTGATTTTTCACTCAATTTTTTTGAGAATATTTTTCAAAAATGGTATATAGATCTACTACCGTAACACCATTGTATTGTCGTTGCCTACACCGCTGCTCTTGTTGATATTTTTTTCAAGGGGTTGATCTACTCCATTGGCCATGTGGTTTCATAGATCGATCTGTTGAATTCTTTTTTCTATTTTTTTTAGATTTATGTTATTCCATTTTCTATTTTTTTATGATAGATTATGATGATAGATTTAAATGGTGAAAGACACGTTAGTGTGGGGGTTCTTATTCTCCAATATAAACTTAAGATTGCTCTCGTATCCATCTCTTTATTTAATTTTTATGTCCTTATAATTAGTTTGGAGTAGATTTTATTTCTCTTATAAAGATTGATCTATTAATATAGTGTTAATTATTGATTATAAAAAATTATTTTCCTTTTTATAAAAAAAAAAAACCGATATAACAGTGAACAGGGTGTATGACTTTATCATGCCACTAGAAAAACTTATCTTTTGGAGTTAAATATATTTTAAAATGCAAAAATATTCTAGCTATAAATACGAAAAGTTACTTTTTAAGTAACATTAAATTAGTCAGACAGACACTATATCATATTCAAGATCTTCACATATCATATAATCTCTAATTAATATATATACTATATATACGCAACATGCAATATTTTGTATTTTACATGCAGGCCTATGATGTGGGAACCAATAGCGCACCACAAGTCATTTTTTGGTTCATCTAAAAAATAAAACAGGTTAATAGCTATTCATGTGGCCTCATCCTATCCATGTGATTAATGTTTTTTGGGAGGAATAGAATATTGCCGATCTAAATTGAAAGAAATTTTCTATGACGTACGTATACTAAAAAATAACAAACACATAATTTATTTACACTGTGTTAGCTATGATTAAAAAAAAAAAAAAAAAAGAACTCATATATTATGGCTTATAGTGTACAAGGTGATTATATGTCGGTTATTTATAAATTCTTAATAGACTGAACTCGAAATATAAACAAAATTCAAACTAACCCGAAATCACAATTCTAAAAATCGGCCGACTTTGCCGATTAGTCAGCGACTAGTCGCTAGTCGGTCCTTGATCGACCCGATTTACACCAAGTCGCTAAAAAAATATTTAGGGGTAGTCGCCGCCTAGAGCCCATTAGATGACTACTAGACCGACTAGACAACGATTAGATCGATTAGATGTTGACTAAACTGTTTCTGACTAGACATGTTTCTCCCTTTTAATATTATTTTTTGCAAATTCTAAGTAATTAATTATAATAAAATAAAAGTTAATTTATTTTTTATTTTTAAATTATCACTTTATTAAATTTTGAGTTTCATGATTGTTATCATTTGTATTTTTAATATTGAAAGGTGAGTGTTAACTTTTTTTATTATTTTATGTACAAATGTATTATTAATATATTAAATAATTAGTTATATTTATCGTTCAAGTACTTCCGACTAGTCACCGATTAATTTTCGGATAGTCGCTAGACCCTAGTGGTCCGACCTACAGCTAATAGTGACTTTTAGAACATTGTCCACAACATAATAAATCGAGTCCCCCGAACAACTCAGAGTAGGGTTCAAAGCATTACAATAGAATTGACCAATTTTCTTGAAAACCGTGAGTTTAAATAAAATTCGGTGAGCCAAAAAAGGGTCTATGTATAAAACATGATTTGGATTTTACCTTAAAACTTGGATGATATCATAAATAATCTCAGACAAGAGTTTACAAAGAAAATATCATTTAGGAGAATATGACAAAAACAACGATCATGCTTTGAGTAGTTTTACATGAGCTCTTGATTTGTATAAACTTTTAGATTTACCACTAAAATGTTTTAGCAACAGACGAGGGTAATTAATTAAGGCGAGAGTTATCCCTCATTAAATCTATTTGACAAGATTAAGGGCCATTCACTAAATTTATTTTAAATATTTTATAAATTTTAATATCTTATAAATTGTCTTAAAATTTAATATTATTTTTAAGTAACATATAAATTGCAAAAGTGTTGAATTACTAATATACTTAAAAGACATTTGATAATTTAAACAAATATTTTATAAAAAGTTATTTTTAATAAAAAAAAAAAATTTTGTGGTTGGTGTGGATGAGAGTGAGGGAAGAGTGACCATTGTCTTAGATGGAGTGATGTGTAGGTAGTGAAAAAAACAGAGTTATAATAATGTCCGGTAAATATTTTTATTTTACCAAATACCTTGACTGTTTATAAGCTTTTACACAATTTATTAGTTGTTTTAAAAATCTTATAAGCTTAACAAAACATATTCTAAATAATCTTCACGATTTGTCAAAAGCAATTGTAAATAACAAAGATAATTTAATTTTCTAACTAAAATTATACCAAAGAGAAATCAATACTAGAGATATTAAAAGAATTGTGACCCATAGAACCAGCCTGTTTAAATAGGTAAAATAAAATTTATGACAAGCATTCTTTAAAATCATTAAAATAAAGGTTATTTTGGCTAAGGACCATTTAGACCAAAGCCACATGTAGGGTTAGTGCTAGTACGATTAGCTCGTTTAATATTTATTATTTAATATAATTTTATAATAATTTTTCTAATAATTTATTTTTGTTGTTGTATATATTTTACATTTAAATGAGTTAAAATTGAATATATTATTTAAATACAAAGTAACAGAGATGTTGAGTATTGATAGTCATCTTTTCAATACTGTTCGATTTTTTTAATTGATTCATATAATTTAATGTAATTAACAATATATTTTATATATATTAATATTATGTATATTTTAGTGGTACGATAAAAATAAACTGTTAAGATTCTGAATTGTTTAGATCTGTAATTCTATAAATCAGATCCTAATAAATTAAAGTTAGTCCGTTTAACATTTCTAATCACCTCTCACAAAGTCTTCACCAGAAATGATGTCCACGATTAAGGTAGGGTTTGAGCATGGCCATTTCTCAGTTAATATGTTCTCTTTGATTTAAACATGAGTACTACAAGATATGAAATTAACCAGGGAAACTAGCTCACCTGGCCACCAGGCTCCTCACTTGAGTGGCCTGGGTTCGATTTTCTTTGGGAACGAGCTAGGAGGGAGATATAAGGGTGGATTTGGAGATATTTTTGAAGTGTAAAGAAACTTGGTGAACTAATTTCTAACTACTAACAACTAATATTAACGATAAAAAAAAACTATAAGATATGAAATTCAACTACTAAGATCTGGAGAATTAAATTTATTATATTTATGAGGCAAATCATAGTATTTGTTAATTTGCTTATAACAGAACATGCATGCAAGGATTAGATGATTTTCTACCTCTTCTTTTGATGAGCACATGTGTCAATGGATACATTATACGACAAACTTATGATGAGCTTCGAAAATTGTGCATATTTTTAAATAAAGTATGCTTTCATATTGTAAAGGCTATTTATTAGATATTTATCACAGCACCTATCTAATTTAATTAATTGACATCAATGATATGATGTTGTATGAATGGTAAAAGACAAAAATTAATATAAATTCGGGTTATCAATTATTACTATTAAGTGTATACACTATCACTGTTATGCATATTTACTATTATTATTATGCATATACATCATTACCGTTAAAAAATAAAGTATAGTATATATGAATAACAGTGATAGTGATTACATATGACAGTGATACGAGTTCACGTGAACTCAAGTTCACAAGAGATCTACTTATTATAAAAAAGTTAATATATATCATATTGTAATTATGGGGATAAAGCTTTTTCTATGTTCCATCCTTTATGCACATTTCTAAAATCATCTTAAAAAATTAATAATTTTATCTACGTTTCAATTTTTTGCTAAGTGAATAATTTACCTCTCAAATTTCATCGATCAGAGAGTTTAACAGACAAGCAAAATTATGTTGTTTTGGTCCCACGTGTCTATCACATGAGACCAAAATAAGACATTGACTTCAAAGCAAGCCATTTTGAGTTTTTGACCTACTTCTTTGGCAAACTATGATTATAACCTAATTATCCTTTAATTTTGAGCTTTTATTTTCCCAATGAACTAGTGGAGTTTTCATGAGGATAATAAATGTATTTTAAAAGAGAGTTGGGTGGATGAGATGGTGAACAAAAGAAAAATAAGAAAAATGAAGATGAAAGATGAAATGGTTTTGAAAGGAAAGAAAATGAAGAAGATGTTAAGTGCCTAATGTGCTGGTCATGTTATACACAAGTTCTTAAAAATGGACTGGTGAATGAATAAGCATTGAAAGAAGAAAGTGAGAAAAGAATATTGTGGGGTGAGAAATTGTGTTGCAATTTGATCAATTGCAACCTTTCTTTATAAGAGTGTAGATATATGCTAGTTGTCTTGACCTCTTTTTCCACTAGTTTGTAAGTCACTTATATAAAAAAAAATCCACTTTTACAAAAGTGACAACACTGCAACCAAATAAAAACTCTTCTTTGATATGTTAATGAATTATTTTACTAGTGTGGAGAATTGAGGTAATCTGCAAGCTTATGGTAGTACTTGTATTGAGAGTGACAGTGAGTGATTTATCATAGCTTGTACATATGAGTGGTCCACAACCGGAAGGATTGTGATAAGTAGATTTGATTTTATGTTCATCGATTCTTAATTGAAAATGAAAAAGTTGACATATTTTTCTGAGAAGTTGAACATTGATATGGAATAGTGCTGCATGACATTGAGCAATACGAGGATCACATTTTGATGCAATTATTCTCCTTTGTTTTGTTATTTCATTGCTCGGGGATGAACAATAATCTAGATAGGCAGGGTGATTAAGGTCATATTTACATCAAATTCATGCTCATTTTCATATAATTTATAGATATTTTTAATGCATTTAGGACACAAATTGCTTTATATTTGATTTTTAGTCCATTTTGCAAAGAGTTGTTAAGTTGTAGGAAAATTAGGTAAAAAGGTAAAAAATGAGCATGTTCGATAAATTGGAAATCAATTTCAGCAATCCGAAGGTTGAATATCATGCTCGAGGCTTAATCGAAGTTAATTTAAAAATAGAAATGCATTTAGAGGTCTTTGAAAGTCAAGATAAAAATAAGAGAAGTGGAAAATAGAAATGGACAAGAAATGGCCCAAACCGAGTGCAAAAGACTTAAACCGAGTGAAAAAGGGAAAAACCAAGTAAAAACCCTTCTGCCCGAGCACATTTCAATGTGCTCTATGATTAAGGTCATAATTGCATCATTTGGCATCCATTTTGATGTGGTTTTGATGAGTTAATGTTCATATTTGACCCTATTATGATATATATTGTGCTATTGACCCCGTGTTGGCAAGAAAGTGTGTTTTGTAGGGAAAAACGAATAAAAACGAGGATTTCATGACTATGGTGAAGAAGACGAGGTGATCCGAGCATGTGGAGAAGTTTAAATGACTCAAGGGAAGACCCTAGGAGGCTCGGATGAGAAATCGAATCGAAAACAAAAAAGTCTGGAATCGGACGTCACATGGCTGTAGAGGTCACGCGCCAGGAAGGCAGGAGTCGCGCGCCGCCCACTAGGCCGCAGTCACGCGCCGGATCCCTGGATCGAGTGATGAAGGCCTGCGCGAGTAGGCGCGCAAGTCCGGGGTCGCGCGATAGCTATTATGAAGTCGAGCGCCAGTTAAAAATTTTGGCAGGTGATTAAGGTCAAAATTGCATGTTTTTGCATCCATTTCTATATGGTTTTGATTTGCTTATGTTCATATTTGACCCTAATTTGGTATAAATTGTGCTATTAACCATTTTGTGGCAAGAAAATATGTTTTGTAGTGAAAACGAGCAAAAACCGGCAAAAGACGAGCAAGTTCGTAAAAGTTCAGAAAATGTGAGTTGATGCAATGGAGGCAAATGATAGACCATGTCGAAGAGTTCGAAGAGAGGGTCGCAACGGAAAAAGAATCGAGTCAATCGGAGCTCTAGAACTCAAGATATGAAGAAAACAAGAAGTCGAGGATCGATCGGACGAGTCGAAGCCGGGCTCGAGCGACCACAGGCCACGTTCGTGCGACCACAAGCCACGTTCATGCGAGACCCTTCTGGTTCGGGCGGTAAAGCATCGAACGAACGCTCACACGAGCCCGCGTTCGTGCGACCACCTGCTTGTGTTCGTGCAAAGGCTCGGATTTCCAATTTTCGAAGGGCAGTTTCGTCTTTTCACTCGTTTAATGAAGGACATTTTTGGCCAAGCATTGTGGGCACTATAAATACCTCAAGGATCAGATTTTCAATCATGATCATCTTAATTAGTTAGATCATTAGGTAGTTTTAGAGAGAGAGATTAGAGGTTATTAGTGGGTTCTTAGTTAGATTGCATACTTCTTTCTACAATATCTTTTGATCCAACCATTGGATTGTTAATCCGTTTGTTCCATTAGTTTAGTCTCGATTCAAGCTACAATTGTACGGTTCAATTTCTCGTTTTGCATTCCGGATTAGAAGATAGCTTTTCAAGGTTTGATGCTTGTATTTCAATTCTCCAACAATTGGTAAGATTTTTTGTATTTCATTTCATATTAGCGTTAATCATGTTTGTCTATAGCTTAATTGTTGTTCTTAATTTCCAATTAGCCATGGGCTAATATCCTTGTTGCATGGTTGTATGAATACTATAGTGAATTTAGTTCTTGTTAATCCTACGCATGAATTAGTGATCTTGTTGGATTAGTTCTCTTATTAATGACTTGTATGCATGCTTTGGATGTTTAATTGGAATGTATGGCTTATATGGTTAGCTATGAAATGAGAATTCAGCTATAAGAACCTTATGCATACCAAGTGTTTGATGTTTGGCTTGTATGACCAATGAGAATTGCATATTAGCCTAAGACCTCTTAATTGGAGTGTTAGGAGTTGTAGAGAGATATAGACACCTAATAGAGCCTTAGCTTGTGTTGTAGAGAGATCTAGACACTAGTTGGTTTGACTAAGACACCAAGAGATCTTTTGCATGCTAGGATGGATAGGATTCTAGAGGAACCATAGTAGGATTACTTCCATGTACACTTCACACTTGCTCACTTCTTTGAGGTGATAGTTAGGATTTACTTTGCTTTGCCATAGTAGATAGAATCCTTGATGGTTTTCTTGCTTTCCTAGCTATTAGCCTTTTGTAGACATTCAATGCTTGCTTGATATCGCATCGTTTCCCTGTGTTCGATATTTAACTTGGTTAACTTGCCGCGACAACAACGACCACGTTCACTTGCGTGGAAATCATACACGATTTTGGCAAACAGCAGGTCAAGGTTATTTTCGTCTTTGTGCGCATCTAATGAAGGGTACTTTAGTCCAAGCATGAAGAGTACTATATATACATCAGGCATCATATTACCAAGGACATTCAACATATTTCTCTCATCTCTTAGATTCTCCAATTAGATTAGAAA
>JAPKLY010000762.1:41053-83972 GCA_026898435.1 Prunella vulgaris | reverse complement strand
TCACTCACTTGCTCATCTTTTATAAGGTGATAGTTAGATTTTACTTTGCTTTGTGAAATAGATAGAAACCAAGATAGTTTGCCAAAATCGAGTATGATTTCCACGCAAGTGAACGCGGTCGTTGTTGTCGTGGCAAGTTAACCAAGTTAAATATCGAACACAGGGAAACAATGCGATATCAAGCAAGTATTGAGTGTTCACAAATTTGGATAGCTAGGAAAGCAAGAAAAGATCATGTTTTCTATCTACTTCAACAAAGCAAAGTAAATCTAGCTATCACCTCAAGGAAGTGAGCAAAAGTGGTGTGTGTGCATGGAAGTAATTCTACTATGGTTCACCTAGTGTCCCATCCATACTAGCATGCAAAAGGTCTCTTGGTGTATTAATCAAGTCAGCTAGTGTCTAGATCTCTCTACAACACAAGGTAAGGGCTCTATTAGACGTCTAGATCTCTCTGCAACTTCTAACAATCCAATTAAGAGGTCTAGGCTAATATGCAAGTCTCATTGATCATACAAGCCAAATATCAATCACTTGGTATGCATAAGGTTCTTATAGCTCAATTCTCATTTCATTGCTAACCATATAAGCCATACATTCCAAGCATTCATACAAGTCATTAATAAGAGAACTAACACATCAAGATCACTAATTCATGCATAGGATTAACAAGAGACTAAATTCACTATAGTATTCATACAACCATGCAACAAGGATATTAGCCCATGGCTAATTTGAAGTGAAAATCAACAATTAACAATCTAATCATCCTGAATATTAACTAAAACAAGAGAATTAAAGGAAAACTTACCATAGGTGAAGAAATTGAATACAATCTACAAACCTCCAAAATGTTAAGTCTTGATCAAAGCTCAAAATACAAAAATGAACCGCAGGAATAAAGCTCTAATCACTACGAGTATGCAGGAACAAACGGATCTAAAATCCGATGGACGGATCAAAAGTTATGGAAGAAAGAAGATTGAATCTAATTAAGAACCCACTAAGTAACTACCTAATTCTCTCTCTAAACTAATCTAAGAACTTGGAATTATGATCAAGATGCTTTGAGAATCTGATCCTTGAGGTATTTATAGTGCCCACAATGTTTAGTCCAAAGTTCTCTTCATTAAACGCGCAAAAATACGAAAATAGCCCTGAAAATTTGGATTTTAACACAGCTGCCGACCACAAGCATAATGGATGCCGATCAGAGTCGGCAACCTGATCGCGCGAGAACCGTTCCTGCCGAGCTGAAGCTTGTTGGCTGCCGATCTTGGTTGCGCGTCCACGTGCGCAATGCTTGGTCTACCGAGTCAGTCTATGGGCGCGCGACTTCAAGTCAAGTGCTGCTGACTCGTGTGTACGTGCTGCCGGTTTGGGTCCTTAGCTCGGGCAATGCTCGACTTTCCTCATTTTTGTCATATCTTGAGTTCTAGAACTCCGATTGACTCAATTATTCTTCCGTTACGATCCTCTCTTCAAGCTCTTCAACATGAAACATAAATTTCTTCCATTGGCTCAACTCCAGAATTTAGAACTTTTCTCCATCTTGCTCGTTTAATCCTTGTTTTGCTCATTTTCACCTAAAAACACAACTTTCTAGCCAACAAGGGGTCAAATGCACAAAGTATATCATTTTAGGGTCAAATATGAACATAAGCACATCAAAACCATATAAAAATGGATGCAAAAAGATGCAATTATGACCATAATCACACCCCCAAACTAGATTGTTGCTCGACCTCGAGCAACAAAGTGATAAGATAGGGGAATAATTGTATCAATGAAGCATCAAGAACAAGTCAAATGTCATGAAATCATAAATTAATATCAAGCAAGTCTAGCATGAAATCTCATCTAATCAACCATCAACAATGAATCAATAAGCAAGATATCAAATCAATGAATCAAGATCCTCACAAGATAAGTATATAACTCAACCCTCAAGTGTATAGGCTCGCTCAATCATCACACCACATACACATACTACCATAAGCTTGGCTCAAGTATAAGTTCTCCACCACTTGTAATGACAAATCATTCACACATCAATGAGGACTTTTAAAGGTTGTAGTGTTCGCTCTTTGGTAGGGAAGGAACATATGGATAAAAGTGACTAAGTATGATTAGTAAAGCATAGAAGGAATCAAAGTAGAGATCGTTCACCTCTTCATGAAATTTCGTACTTACTCTTCATGCTCTTTCAAAATCACACTTTCAAAGAATTAATCTTCCCTTTAAATAAGTTGTGATCATACTCACAACACTAGAGTCAAACTTGACCATAATTTTGTAAAAAGTCAACCTTTTTCATTCCTTGCAAGCACTTGCCTTTGAACCTTCTTTTCACATTAATCCATGCATAGAATTTCTTCCCACCTTGGCCACCAATTTCTTCATTAAATCACCAATCTTCCTTCCTTCTTTTCACTCTACGAATCATAGGGACAAGAGAGTTCCAAAAAGGAAGGAAAATGGCTTAAAGTGTGGTTGGCTAAAGGAAATATCTAAGGCACAAAATGGTAAAAAATGGATTATAATATCAATGGTAGGCTCATATGGCAAAGTGGGTCAATATAGATAAAAGAAATGCCTCAAATCATATCATGTGAAATCTTCATCTAATGTATCCTCAAATAAGACTAAATCCAAGTTCTAGAGTATAATGCACATGTGTGGAACTCACATCAAAGAAATATCATCCGTTCAAGATTAAAACGGGCATAATAGGATCAAAACTCATGGGTAGTAGGTGATCAAGACTCATATCATATCAACCATACTCATATCATCAAAGTATCAAGCATCATAAAATCCATAGCAAACTAGACAAGACATGAATCAAATGATAAATCCACTACATCAAACCTATACTATCAACACATCCACACAATCATAAGAATATCTCATGCCACACTACTCTAAACTAGCAACATAATGGCAATCATATCAAGCAAAACAAGGCATCAATATAAGCATATGGTCTAAAACATCAAGAAAACACTATGAATCATTTAAAGAATAGCATTGCAATGAGAATGACAAAACGAACACACCCCCCTCAAACTTTTTTAGACCGAGGGTCTAAAAAGTTTGGCAAAGAGTGAAGAAAAGATCATGCAATGCGCCAATAAAAGCACAATACCACAAGAATCAACACTTAAGCTCAAAATAGCAATCTAAAGATCAAGCAAACTAAACCTAAGAATGGAACAAATAAGAAGAGATAAGTGTTAAGACATACCTTGAGTTGGGATTAAGAATAGGAGAGTGACTTGCCACTTACATGAGAATTTCCTTCTTGGTCAAGTAGGAAGAGAAATCCCTCATCTCACCTTTCTAGAGCTCACAAATGTCATTGCATATCTACAATTTGAAGAACGAACACACCCCCCCAAACTTTTTTCGGATCAAGGATCCTAAAAGTTTGGAAAAAAATGATGAAAATAGGATTTACAATGAATCAATGAACAAACAATGCATATATAAGCTCAACTAAACCAAGAAATCATCATATATAACAAGAGGCAACACCCCCAAACTAGGGTAAATCACATGCACAAACAAGGGTAAGAGAAGACACGTCCTCATATGAAGCAAATCAAAACAAATAAGCTATCTCAACTACAAAGTAAACCTAACAAGCAAGAAAATTTTAAGGATCGGTTGCCTCCCATCTAGCGCTTGAATTTAATGTCCCCTAGCCGGACGACGCCAATGTTAGCTAAATGGCCAAGGATATTTATCATCCTCCCCATTATACAACAATATCATAGCTTCAAAATCAAGGAAACAAGTAGGATTTCTACCCCACACCCCTACTTTCCTTATCAATTTATACATGTAAGCACATGAACTTTCCTCTTTTCTCGTCATATCAATCCACCCCCATCTCCTACTATCAAAGATGTTCAAGATGATTCTCAACTCAATGTTGTAATCAATTATATCAAGAGGCAAGATGAATTCACAATAAACAACATTATTGCAATAAGCACAAGTGGAAGAGTTTAAGGGTAGAGAAATGCTTATTTCATTTGTAGGCTCCTCCTCCACTTCATTGTGTTGTTCTTTTTCCATGAAGCTCATGTCCATGAGTCGACATTCATCTTCCTCTTCTTGATCATCTTCCTTTTTGTCTCTTGAATCATCTCTTTCCTTCTCCTCCATTTCTTGTTCTTTCACTTGATTCCTATCAAATCTTACAAAAGAAGTAGAATCATAAATGTCAACATTAAGAGATTTAGTACGAATAGTGAAAGAAGAAGGGGTATAAGATACTTTATCATTGTAGTTCAAGATTATCTTGAAATCTTTCTCATTTAAATCTTGGTTCTCTTCAAGAAATCTATCAATTAGATCATATATGTCTTATTTGGGTTCATTTTCCTCTTTCTCTTCTTTTTCTACTTATTCTTCCTTAGACATGTGGGGAGGAAGAGGATATGAATATGGATATGGGTAGGGAGAGGATTAAGGATAGGGATAATGGTATGGGTGGTGGTAGAATTATTGTGGTGGTGGTTGATATGGGTAAGGTTGATATATGTAGGAATTAGGAGGATATGTGTATTGTTGAGAATACGAGTAATGGTTGTATTCGCCCATCTTCAATCAAGTGCACTCCTACAAAAATAATCAAGTATCAACACTCACCAAGAATAGTCAAAGAAAAACAAACAAACAAAGAAAAACAAAGTAAACATCAATGCAAGCCTAACAAAGTGATCGTTTCCCCGGCAACGGCGCCAAAAACTTATTTGCCAAAATCGTGTATGATTTCCACGCAAGTGAACGTGGTCGTTGTTATCGTGGCAAGTTAACCAAGTTAAATATCGAACACAGGAAAATGATGCGATATCAAGCAAGTATTGAGTGTTCACAAAGATGGATAGCTAGGAAAGCAAGAAAAAGATCATGTTTTCTATCTACTTCAACAAAGTAAAGTAAATCTCTAGCTATCACCTCAAGGAAGTGAGCAAAAGTGGTGTGTGTGCATGGAAGTAATCCTACTATGGTTCACCTAGTGTCCCATCCATCCTAGCATGCAAAAGGTCTCTTGATGTATTAATTAAGTCAAGTAGTGTCTAGATCTCTCTACAACACAAGATAAGGGCTCTATTGGATGTCTAGATCTCTCTATAACTTCCAACACTCCAATTAAGAGGTCTAGGCTAATATGCAATTCTCATTGATCATACAATCCAAATATCAAACACTTGGTATGCATAAGGTTCTTATAGCTCAATTCTCATTTCATTGCTAACCATATAAGCCATACATTCCAATTAAACATTCCAAGCATTCATACAAGTCATTAATAAGAGAACTAACACATCAAGATCATTAATTCATGCATAGGATTAAAAAGAGACTAAATTCACCATAGTATTCATACAACCATGCAACAAGGATATTAGCCCATGGCTAATTTGAAGTGAAAATCAACAATTAACAATCTAATCATCGTGAATATTAACTAAAATAAGAGAATTAAAGGAAAACTTACCATAGGTGAAGAAATTGAATACAATCTATAAACCTCCAAAATGGTAAGTCTTGATCCAAAGCTCAAAATACAAAAATGACCCGCAGGAATAAAGCTCTAATCACTATGAGTATGTAGGAACAAACGGATCTAAAATCCGATGGACGGATCAAAAGTTATGGAAGAAAGAAGATTGAATCTAATTAAGAACCCACTAAGTAACTACCTAATTCTCTCTCTAAAGTAATCTAAGAACTTGGAATTATGATCAAGATACTTTGAGAATCTGATCCTTGAGGTATTTATAGTGCCCAGAATGTTTAGTCCAAAGTGCCCTTCAGTAAACGCGCGAAAATACGAAAATAGCCCTAAAAATTCAGATTTTAACACAGCTGCCGACCACAAGCATAATAGCTGCCGATCTTGGTCGCGGGTCCACGTGTACGATGCTTGGTCTGCCGAGTCAGTCTATGGGCGCGAGACTTCAAGTCAAGTGCTGCCGACTCGTGTGTACGTGCGGCCCGTTTGGGTCCTTAGCTCGGGCAATGCTCGACTTCCTCATTTTTATCATATCTAGAGTTCTAGAACTTCGATTGACTCGATTCTTCTTCTGTTGTGACCCTCTCTTCAAAATCTTCAACATGGAACATAAATTTCTTCCATTGGTTCAACTCTAGAATTTAGGACTTTTCTCGATTTTGCTCGTTTCTTCCTTGTTTTGCTCATTTTCACCTAAAAACACAACTTTCTAGCCTACAAGGGGTCAAATGCAAAAAGTATATAATTTTAGGGTCAAATATGAACATAAGAACATTAAAACCATATAAAAATGGATGCAAAAAGATGCAATTATGACCCTAATCAAAGACTCTTTTTATTACTTTCCTAGCTATTAACCTTTGTAGTCACTTAATGTTTGCTTGATATCGCATCGTTTCCCTGAGTTTGATATTTTATTACTTGGTCAACTTGCCGATTATACAACATCCACGTATAATTGCGTGTGAGCTATACGAAATTGGCAAACAAGTTTTTGGCGCCGTTGCTGGGGAAACAGTCTCTTTGTTAGGCTTGTATTGATGTTTACTTTGTTTTTCTTAGTTTCTTTGTTGTTTTTAATCATTCTTGGTGAGTGTTGATACTTGCTTGTTTTTGTAGGAGTGAACTTACTTGAATATGGACGGATACAACCACTACTCGTATTCTCCACAATACACATATCCTCCTAATCCATATACTCATCAAGCTTACCCATATCAACCACCACCTCCACAAAAAGATCCTTATCCTCCTAATCCATATGCATATCAAGATTCCTACTCTTATGAAGATCCATATTCCTACACCCCTTACCAAGATACACGCTTTTACAATGTACCCCCTCCTATGCCCTTTAATCAAGAAGAAACTCCTCCTAGCCATGTAGAAGACACTCTATCTCTAATAGACAAGCAACTAGATGAGATGAGAATGGAAAATGAAAGACGCTTTGAGGAGACCAACAAGAAGTTTGATGAAATTAGCATGTCTCAAGGTCATCAAATCAAAAGCTTAGAGCTCCAATGGGAGCAATTGACCCAACAAGCTTATGAGGTTTGTAAAGAAGAGTTGGAGGAGAAAGATGGGGGTAATCTAGATGATGAAGTTGAAGGGAAAGTGGAAAGCATGGGAGAAGAAGGGAATGTGGAAGATGAGGATGATGATGATCATAAGGAGAACAAAGCTCATTCTTTGCGAGATTTTATCAATGCTAAAATTTATACTAGTC
The DNA here is from genome assembly GCA_026898435.1 of Prunella vulgaris. Classification (NCBI taxonomy): domain Eukaryota; kingdom Viridiplantae; phylum Streptophyta; class Magnoliopsida; order Lamiales; family Lamiaceae; genus Prunella; species Prunella vulgaris. The sequence goes on along the minus strand of JAPKLY010000762.1, from coordinate 76,713 downwards.
CTTCTCAAGATTGCATTGATTATGATATTCCTATTATTAATGATGATATTTCTTATAAATTTCCTCATTTTGAAATTGTTAAGGATAAAGAAGAAGAGAAGGTTGGACTAGAAGAGAAAAGAGAAGAGAGTGAAAAGGAAAATGATGAGAGTGAAGAGGATGATGATGATGATCAAGATGAATACAAGGACCTTTATGATTCCTTTGATTTTGATAAGAAGATTCTCTACAATGACGATAAGTTTGAGGAGATCAAAAAGTCTTGTGTTCAAGAAACTTCCGATCTTAAGAGTTTTATTAATCTATTTTATAATTACATTGATCATTATATTAATCCTTTTCATGATGATATGGAATATGATATTTCCTTTGAATGCATTGATTGGACTCAAGAAGTAGAGGATAAGGAAAAAGATAATTCAAGAGGAGGAAAAAAGAATGAACAAGAAGAGGTAGATGAAGGTCCACTGTGGGACATGAGCATAAAGGGAGAAGAACAACAAAATGAAGTGGAGGATGAGCTTAAGGTTGAAATAAGCATTTCTAAACCCTTAGAATCTTCTACTTGTGCTTTAATTGATAATGTTGTTTATTGTGAGTTCATCTTACCTCTTGAATTGGTTGATTATAAGATTGAATTGAGAATCCTCTTAAATATCTTCGATAGTAGGAGATGGGTGTGGATTGGTATGTTGAGAAGAGAGAAAGAAAATGCATGTGCTTATAAGTATAAATTGAAAAGGAAAGTGGGGGGTTTGTGGTAGAAATCCTACATGTTTCCTTGATCATGATGCTTTGAGATTTATGTTTGATGGGAAAAATGATATATATCCTTGGCCATTTAGCTAATATTGGTGTCGTCCAGCTAGGGGACGTTAAATCCAAGTGCTAGATAGGAGGCAACCCATCCTAAAAAGTTTCTTGCTTATTAGGTTTGCTTTTTAGTTTAGGAAGTTTTTAATTATTTTGATTTGCTTCATATGAGGTAGTGTGTTTTCTTACCTTGGTTGGTGCATGTGATTTATCCTAGTTTGGGGGTGTTGCCTCTTGGTATATATGGTGATTTCTTGGTTTAGTTGAGCTTATATATGCATTAGTTGGTTCATTGATTCATTGCAAATCCTATTTTCATCACTCGTTCCAAACTTTTAGGATCACGATCCGAAAAAGTTTGGGGGGGGGGTGTGTTCGTTCTTCAAATTTTAGATTTGCAATGATAATTGATATGAATTGTGAGCTTAGAAAGGTGTGTTGAGGAAAATTCCTCTAACTCGGCCAAGAAGGAAAATTTTCATGTGATTGGCAAGTCACTCTCCCATTCTTAATTCCAACTCAAGGTATGTCTACACTCTTCTATCCTTACCTTGCTTTCATTTCTAACTTTGATTAGATTAGATTTGAGTTTGCTATTTGAGCTTGATTGGTGATTCTTGAGTATTTGCTTTGATTTGAGCATTACATGATCTTTACTTCACTTTTGCCTAACTTTTTAGTTCTATGATCCAAAAAAGTTTGGGAGTGTCTTCATTTTTCAAATCTCATTGCAATGCAATGTTTAGAAATTTTATTGTTTCTTTGATATTTAGGACCTTGTGCCTAGATGATGATTCATTTTTGCTTGATGATTTTATGCTAATTGTTGCTAGCTTAGAGTGATAGATGAATGAGATATGCTTATTGTTGTATGGATGGTGTTGATAGTCATGTTAGGTGTAGTACACTTATCTCATGATTCATGTATTGTTTAGGGTGTTATTGATTCTATGATTCTTGATATATTGATGATATGAGCATTTTTTATATGATATGAGTCTTGATCACATATACCCGTGAAGTTTGAGCCATTTATGCCCGTTTCAATCTTGAACGGATGATATTTTCTTGATGTGAGTTCCACACATGTACATGTTACTCTAGAACTTGTTTTGGGTCTTACTTGAGACTACATTAAATGATGAGTTTGCAAAGTTTGATTTGAGGTCATCTTTGATATATATTGAGTCACTTTGCCTCTATGAGCCTACCATTAACATTTTGATCCATTACTTATCATTTTGTGCCTTTAAACCTTTCCTTTGGCTAACCACACTTTAAGCCATACTTTCTTCCTTTTTGGAACTCTCTTGTCCCTATGATTAGTAGAGTGAAAAGAAGGAAGGAAGATTGGTGAGATGATGAAGAACTTGGTGGCTAAAGTGGAAAGAAATTCTAGTGCATGGATTGATGTGAAAAGAAAGTGCAAGTACTAGCAAAGCTAAAAGAAAAAAGGTTGATTCCTAAGTGTTGTGAGTATGATCACAATGTGCGAAAAGGGAAGAAGTTATCTTTGAAAAGTGTGAGTTAGAAAGTGCATGAAGAAGTAAGTACAAATTGCATGAAGATGTGAATGATCTCTATTATGATTCCTTCTATGCTTTACTAATCATACTTAGTCACTTTTGTCCATATATTCCATTCCCTACCAAAGAGCCAACACTACAACTTTGATAAAGTCTTCATTGATGTTTGAATGATTTGTCATTTCAAGTGGTGGAGAACTTAGACTTATGCCAAGCCTATGGTAGTAGATGTACTGTGTGTGATGATTGAGAGAACTTCAAACACTTGAGAGATGATATATACACTTCCTTGTGAGGATCACGACTCATTGATTTGATATTGTGCTCATTGATTTAATGTTGATGGTTGATTAGATAATATCTCATTCTTAGACTTGCATGATATTAGGTTATATGTCCATGGCATTTGATGAGTTTATGTTCATATTTGACCCTATTATGATATACATTGTGCTATTGACCCCGTGTTAGCTAGAAAGTGTGTTTTGTAGGGAAAAACGAGCAAAAACAAGGAGTTCGTGACTATAGTGAAGAAGACGAGGTGATCCGAGCATGTGGAGAAGTTCAAATGACTTAAGGGAAGACCCTAGGTGGCTCGGATGAGAAATCGGATCGAAAACAAAGAAGTCGGGAATCGGACGTCACATGGCCGCAGAGGTCGCGCTCCAGGAAGAAAGGTGTCGCGCGCCAGATCCCTGGATTGAGTGACGAAGGCGCGCGCGAGTAGGCGCGCAAGTCCGGGGTCGCGCGGTGGCTAGTAGGAAGTCGAGCACTAGTTCAAATTTTCGGCAAGTCGAGGTTATTTTCATCTTTGTGCGCATTTAATGAAGGGTACTTTGGTCCAAGCATGAGGAGTACTATATATACATCAGGCATCAGATTTCCAAGGATATTCTACACATTCCTCTCATCTCTTAGATTCTCCAATTAGATTAGGAAGTTATTAGAAGTTACTAAGTGGGTTCTTAGATTTTCTCAATCTTCTATCTTCAATTACTTTTCATCTACCAGTTGGATCGACTATCCGTTTGTTTCTTTATCTTAGTCATGATTAGAGCTACATTCCTACGGTTTGATTTTGCATTTTAACTTTTGGATTGCAAGTTGGACATTCAAGGTAGAAGAGTAGTATTTTCATTTCCTTGTAGTAGATAAGATTCTTGTGAATTCTTTACATTTTAGTCTTAATCATGATGCTAGTTAGTAGAATTGTTGTTTTGGATACTAAATTAGCCATGGGCTAATCCCTTGTGGCATTGGTGTATGAATACTATGTTGTAGTTTGGTGTTCTATTAATCCTATGCATGATTAAGTGATCTTGATGAATTGATTCTCTTAATTGATGAATTGTATGAATGCTTGGTATGTTCAATTGGACGTTTAGAGCCTAAGTGGGTTGGCAACAAATGAGAATTGAGCTAGTTCATAGAAGTTCTTGATTGAATGTTGTGCATGTCAAGTGTTTGATTAAATGCTCTTAAGTAAATGAGAATTGTTTAGGAGTAAAGACCACTCAATTAGAGTATTGGGTGTTGTTAGAGAGATCTAGACATTTGATAGAGCTCTTTAGCTTGTGTTGTTAGAGAGATCTAGACACTAGTTAGAGATTAGGCTTGATTAAGACATCAAGAGACCTTTTGCATGGTAGGATGGATAGGCACTAGGTGAACCATAGTAGGATTACTCCAAAGCACACACATCACTCGCTTGCTCATCTTTTATAAGGTAATAGTTAGATTTTACTTTGCTTTATGAAGTAGATATAAACCAAGACTCTTTTTCTTTCTTTCTTAGCTATTAACCTTTGTAGACACTCAATGCTTGCTTGATATCACATCGTTTCCCTGAGTTCGATATTTTATTATTTGGTCAACTTTTCGATTATACAATGTCCACGTACAATTGCGTGTGAGCTATACAAAATTGGTAAACACTCTATTTGTCTCAATTATGCTTGTTGACGAGCTATCAATATAGATCTTCTAATGTGGGTAGTTTACCTTGGTTGGTTTGTTGGGAATGTGAGCTCGATAACAAAATCGGCAACATCATGAGCCTCAATATCCGTCCTTGGTGCATACAAAACTCTGTATTGTGCGATCTCAGGTGACCATTTTAGAAAATGTCTATTTCGGGTCTGGCAGATGCTCTTGACCTTTGGCTCTGACTAGGATTGAAGTGAATGCAACCTCAAATGCAACGAGTTAGAGATAGAGTTTTTTTCCTGGGATTGGCTTGGCAAGGATCGTCGGGTTGGCGAGGTGTTCTCCCTGCTTTGGAAAGGTGATCTGGCTTTCCTTGTTCCATGAGAATTTGTTATTTCGAATGGTGGCAAATAACATGCTAAACTCAATACCTGCTTGATGCTGTGAGGCTCCTACATATTGAGGTTGATTTTGATCTTTGCAGGGTTGGCCTCGATCCCCTGCTGGCTGGTAATGTGCCCGATAAATTTCTCGTATTCGACACCTAAGTTGCACTTCTTTGTGTTAAGCTTCAAGTTATAGACTCTGAGGATTGCTAAAGTTTCAGCGAGGTCTCTCAGCTGGTTCTCTTTTCTTAGGCTCTTCACGATGATGTTGTCGATATAAACTTTCATTGTCTTCTCGATTTGGTCTGCGAATATTTTGTTTACCAACTATTGGTAAGTTACCCCTGCTTTTTTTAGACCAAAGGGCATCCTTTTCCAATAGTAGATTTTTTTCTCTTTGAGGAACGATGTATGTATGACGTCGTCAGTAGCCATCGAGATTCGATGGTAATCTGCAAAGACATCCATGAAAGACATCATCTCATGGCCAATGTGTTGTTAACCAAATGGTTGATATGTAGCATTGGGAAGTGATCTTAGGGACAAGTGGCCTTCAGGTCCGTGAAATAGATGCATAACCTCCAAGTGTTGTTGGCTTCTTAAGAAGAACTGTGTTGGATACCCATAAGGGTTCACCCTTGGCTTGTTCGATGAGTTTGTTATTAAGGATGTTCTTTACTTCGATGGCTAGTGCTTCATAATTCTCGAGCTCAAATTTTCCCGCTTCTGCGAGATTGGTTGTTGGGGTCGATTTTGAGATGGTGACATGCGTGCTTTGTGTTGAACACATCAATCCTAGACTTGAGGAATTCAATCATCTCCTCTCTCATTTCGGCCAGAATTTGAGAGCCAATGGTGATCTCTAATTCGGACTGCAATGTGTCGATAAGAATGTGCTCTAAATCTTCGATTGTGGCTATTGGCCTGATGCATGGGTCCTCTGATTCTAGTTGAGGGTCAAGATCGACCTTTGCTGGCTCAAATCTGAGGTGCATGTCTAGATCTTGATTCAAATTTGGGGTTAGTTCGACATCGATTGGCTCCTCCTATTCGATGTTGATGTATGCCTTGTCAACCATGTACACACTTTCTTTTTAGGAAAATAAACTAAGTGCAGAAATCAAATCTGGACACAGGTAATTCAAACATTTCCTGGCCATTTTTAAATCCCATTTCAATGTACCAATTTGACCCTTGATGGTAGGAAACTTGATACAATAAAGTAGGATGAGGCAACTACCTCAAAGGTTTTAAGAAAAGTGTGGCCTAGGAATTCATTATACATGTTCGACATATCTACTATTACAAATTCAAGCTGTCATGTGGTCCTAACTTTTTCAATGTTGGTGCAGATGAGCTCCATTGGGAGCTTGATTCGTCCGTATGTCGAAATAACAATTTCGCCAAATTTTCTGAGTAGAGTATCACTTGATGAAATTTGTTCTAGTGCTGAAGATGATATAGCATAAGCCACCATTTTAAACTAGGATGCGATCAACATCAATCCCCAAGATCTTGGTTGAGATGACCAAGTCGTCATTCTTCTGGATTCCTTCCCTATCAGCGTTGGTGAAAGTGATAACCACAGTGATCGAAATGGTGGGCAAAGGTGGGGTGATAATGTTGACATTCTCTAAGGCCCTAAGTTCAGCTTTTCTCTTTTTGTTGGATATGGTGCAGATGGGAAGGTAGCCACCGAGTGGTCCCCCCCTGGATAGTGTTGATCCTCCTCGGCACATCGGGGGGTTTTGAGCTTAGATTCATCATTTTCATCTTCATTTAAGACATCGACAGTGCCCACTCTCTCAGCCTATTAGGCCCCCAATTTTGATGGCATGATGTGTGGTGTTGGAGGTCCTGATGGGTGGGTGGCTTCTTGACGAAGTCGCACAGCTTTCCCTCCTTGAAAGCCTCCGGAGCTGGTGGAGAAAATCCCAACACTCACTCGTGTTGTGCCCCACGATATCATGGTATGTACACCACTTGTCCTTATCTAGCTTTTCTTTTGGGTCTCATATCTGTTGAAGTTTGCGCAACATATTTTTGTGTGGGTCTCGTTAAAGATGTAGACTGAAGTTCACTTTTGCTTTCGAAGATCTGGACCTTGATTCCACCTTCCTTGAAATTCTTGAAAGTTCCTTAGGTTTTAGGGTTTGATCATCGGTTGTCGTTTTTCTTTTCCATGGCTAAGGGTGTTTTGGCTTTCTCCTCAATCTTGCGCTCTTTCATCCTCTAGACGAGCATCTTTGGTGAAGGACCATGTTCCCACTCGGCACCTGAATTCGACATACATTGTGGGAAGGTTCTTGATGATGTGGTCGAACATTAGGGAATTTCCGATAAAACCATTTAGAATGGAGTGAAGAGCGAGCTCATTATGAATCGCTTCGTCGGTGAGAATGATCTCATCGACTCTAACAATGTACTCAACATCGGTCTCTCCCTCCGCCTTAACCCTCATCAAGCAGTGTCAGCTCTCAAGACGTAAGATCTTAGCAGCAAAGTAGGATGTGAACTTTTTTCCTAGCTCAAAAAAGTTACGGATGGACCTGGGCTGCAAGTTAATGTACCATTTGTGTACTAGTTCTTTCAAGGTGAGAGGGAACTATTGGTATTTGGTAGCATCAGATGCGCCCCACCCCATCATATATATGCGGTACTTCCTCAGGTGAGTCTCCACGTCCATCTTTCTCTCGTGCAATATGGTTTGAGGGAGGATGATTTTTGTCTACAGTTGGGCCCCCTTTATCTTGAGAGAAAGAGGCTCGCTCCACATGGCAGATCGGCATGAGGGGCTGCCCTTCGCTTCCTTTTCCTCAAATTTTTTTAGCCTTTACTAGAGGGCGAGGAGGGGGTGTTGAGCTTTGTCTCTCGTTGGATCGTGGGTCGAGAGCTTCTGGGATAGGGGGTCCAAAGTCAGTCCTGGACAGAGCCTCAAGGTTAGGCTTCCAAGGATGGAGCATCCTGGGTGTAGTCTAGTCTCCGCTTGGCTAAGTAAGCTCCTCGGATGACGCTAGAGATGGACGATCTGTTCGAACACCTAAAGAAATGGGTGTATGATTCTGGCACGGAGGAAATATATGTGACCTCTCAGTCAGCTGGCCAAGAAATTGACCAGGATTGGGGGTAATGCCCCCAGGCGACTGAACATGATATTGCTCAAAATCAGACATCCCTATAAGTGTTTAGTATGCAAGATTGGCTCTCTACCTTTTGTTAGTGTCTTTGTCGTTTACGTTCATTCTTGCGAAGGTTGTAGGCCTTTTTTGCATGGTCCTTGGGAGCTTTCAGCGGTTCGAATCTCGTCCACTCATTGCTGCAAAGTGGCGTGACAGTGTCCACCTTTCCGGAGCCTCGAACTGTTGCATGGGGAGAATATCCCTAGTATTCCTGATGGGAGTGGTTTTCCACACGAAGATGACAGTATCTGGGTAGAGGCTGCGCCTCATTGGCCTCTGTTTTCTCCATAACCTTTGGCTGTGAAGAATTAGGAGGATTAGATGAAGGTTTGGTGATTCTCTAGAAGAACAGTGAATGTTCTTCAATATTTTTCTGGGTGGATTTATCGAATGCTGGGGTTTTTATGTCCTTGCTCTATCGTCAATTGTTTTTAGTGGATCCAACAATAAATATATTTAAATGTTGTTGCTGTTAACAAATCCTAACAACTTATAATAATGAAGAATTATTGAAAAGTACATGCATGGAAGTAAATGCAAGAATATTTGCCAAAACCTGTCTTGCAGAGCTTGAGCTTGAAAAAAATGGTTTTTCAGATGTCATTAATGAGCCTGAAATGACTTTATTTATAGTTACATTTAGGATCTTGCAGGAATAAGACATTTAATGTCAAAATTTAGCCAACATTTTTCTGGCCGCCAGATCTCGAATGGCAGGCCAGGTTACACCAATAGGAGATTGACAATTTAACATATTTTACAGTCTTTCTAGGCAAGTTGTGGATATAGTACCGTCATCTCTGTGGGACGGGACATTGATTACATGTCACATTTGATTTGACCTTATCTTTTGACTGAATTCGGAAGCTCCATCTACGAGGTTGAGGACCGAGGTTTATGGCTCAATCCCTTTTGGGCCTCACGATGTTGAGGCGATGTAAATTATGTCTTGTCGACGTTGGGCGACGTCAGGTGACATCGTCTGATTCTTGCACTTGAAATCTTTGGGGCCTTACTTTGGTTAGGCGACATCGATGTGATGCCCCCGGCTTGTGGTGTTGTCCTTCGATGTCTTTGTCTTAGTTATTTTCAGGTCTCATTCTAGACCTTGTGGGATTGAACCTGACATCAATCATATTGGGTTTTGGATCCATAATTAATTGTACTATAACAAAATTATATACAATACTTAATACACCTGAGTGGATTTGATTAGGTTAATTAAATGAATTAGAAACATATGAGAGCTTATCTTGATTAACAGCTCATAATGTTGGAATATTCGCATGCAGTAAAGAACAGTGAGTAGTCATTAGTTCTCTATTGTCTGCCAAAGCATGTAATTAAGCAAGTAAAATCTCAAAGAAAAAAACTTGTCCCTCCTAAAAGTGCACTAAGTTCTGTTGTTGCATTGTTTTTCTTTTTTCTTTTCCTCTTACTATATGAGAAAATATGGCATTGTTTATATTTTCTAGAAAATATTCTTTTGATTGATGGATTTGCTAAGGTAGGTTTCGTCTGAAATATTGTGAAGTGGTCACACATATTTCATCTTCAATTTGTCAAGTTTCATATCTTCAATACAATCCTATACGTCATCTCATATTGAGACTAATTAATTATACAAATAAATATAATATAACTAATTATGTTTTGCTTGAAAAGTACTGCTCCCACAATCTACATATAAACTATGTCTATTTTTCTTATTTTAACGTTTATAATAAGTGTGCATATCCAACAAAATGACAATATTTACTTTATCTCTATTATCTGCTTTATTTGTAATAAATACCACAATTTCTTAATTTATCTACTTTATTCTTTTTTTTTTATTTGTGCGCAAGCATTTAAACACAATTTTGGTTGGCGAACACACAAGTATTGCTCTTTAAAAAAAAAAGAAAAATCATGTGTGAGACGATCCTTGCACGATATTAGTCTACTAATTTTGAATTGGTTTTATCTCATTTAAAAGTACGAGTTTGTAGAAAATTGTGGATTTAATTTTTTATTTTTATAACTTTTTTAAAGATAAATTAAATTTAGAGAGCGGGCTCATTCAAGTGTTCACAAGTTAATTTGAAGGGAGTTGATTTCGATGGGATTTAAACTCAAAAGTGAACTAAAAGTCAGTTATCATGAACTAATTTTATTTTATGTAAAACTCGAATTTACAAGTGAAATATGCGCCTCAAGTCATGTTCAATTTGGTGAAGTGAAATACTTTAATCCAAGCAAAAGACTTTTAATTTAGGGTTCTTTAGGGTCATAAGATTTTACTTGTGTTAATTTAGAGACTTTTAATATGCATCTCAGCAAAGGATCGAAGAAATAAAGAAATCTATGGAAGCTTTGCAAAGACAATTAAGTGCAATTAAGCTCACTAAGCTCGAGTGTAATTAGGTGATTCAACACTAAGTACTATTGCAATAATTTATCCAAATGCAAATTAATTTAATGAAGTAAATCTTAACAAGAATCTTTTGTAATCTTTTACTCTTAACGAGTAGGTGTTCTTATCTTAGTATCTATGATGATGTCAACAAACAAGCGCATCTTTTAACTCTTTGTCCCAAACATGCTTCGTATTTTTCATCCACACACGTTGACATTTGTATGGGTCATAGATACCGGAAATATATGTTGGTCGACCCAAAACTAAAATGTGCTTAAAAATATTTAATAATTAATTCTTAAGATATGTTAATTAGGAAGGTATACAGTTACATATACTTGAATTAAAATATTAAAAATAAGAATAAATATAGATAGTACACATGTATGAATAATGAAAAAATAATTATTATAATTTAACCATGTTATACTAGCTAGTGTATATTTTTAAAGTGTAAGGTCTTCTTGACTTGAATTTCTCGCTACATTAGTGAATTTTTACATATATTTATTTTAAGGGTATTAATTGTGTTTATTAAAGATTTCAAACCTGCAACTGCAATTCAATAATGTATAAATATATAAAAATGCTAATCAAGCTATATATATATACTAGATTATTCTTCTGCATTTTATGCAGAATGTTTGAAAAATTATTTTATAACATAATACATATATATATATATGTATGCTAATTTTTTATTATATAAAGTAATATACTTTTTTTATAAAATAAATATATTAAAACTTATATAATATTTTTGCATAAAATAGATATAATAGTTGTGTAAATACCTATATAATAATATTTATTAGATGAATATTTTGATGTTTTATTTTTCAAATGCTTAAATTTATAAGTATTCAAAATTATGTCATATGTAGTAAAATTTGTAGTTAATTTATTGTACATCAATAAAAAAAGAATTATAATATATATAAATAATATAATATAAAATAGAATTAATCATAATAATCAATATTATAATTTTATAAATCACATAATTGCAATTATATAAAACAAAACTAATTAATTTAAATTTACTATTTAGATTTAGATAATGTCAAAATTTTAAGGGGTTTATTTGATTGGTCAATCTTCTTATATTAATTTTTTTTAATTTACAAAACTCATTAATTTATTCACATAAACATAATATTCATCTAATGTTATAGTGCCACATAAATATTATATTTTATCAAATAGATATAAATTTAATAAGAATATGGCATGTCAAAATAAAGGCAAAAAGGATACAATATCAAAATAAAGGAAAGTACTACATCCAAACATACTAAACTCTCCTATACTAATATTAAAGGATAAATATATAAATATATATACACTCATATTTCAAGTGTTAGAAGATATTCTTTTTTACCTAAAACTATATATTGGAATTTATTTTGTATCACAAAGGGAGACGACACGAATCTCGTATGCAGACTAACTACTCCCCGCCTTTGATAAATTTTAATTTAAAATATTTAATGATAAGATGGTCATCTTGAAGATACATGGAGTAATGTAGAATATTGAGTAGATATTGAATAACTTTTAGCTTGATATCTATCTACATGATTTATGTTCGAAAAAAAAAAAAAACGAATAGATTTTATTCCTTTTATTTCATGGTTGCCTCAAAAATATTATTATTGATCGTGAAAATCAAACAACGTCATAAACAAGCATAATAAAGTGAACAATATTTCTGTAGGATAGGCCGTTGGTATTTACGAAATGCTACGTATGCAGGATTCAATATGCAGTATCATATATATATATATACCAGGTGTTGGTGGCACCTCAATTCATTGAAACAAATACCAAGTCCTTGAAAGCTTATTTATTCACATTGATACAGTGAAGTATTATGTCAAAAATTTTGTATAACAAATTAAATGTGCAGCTGTAAAAATAATTGGCACCAATCAGTATATCTAGTTTCTATATGTGAAAGAGTATGAAATATATATATGCATAACACTTGTTTGAGTAAATAACAAATCTCAAAAATCTAAACTATCGCACTATTTTACAATGGATGGTTTTAACCAAAAATTAGATCGCACTATTTTACAATGGATGATGTTAACCAAAAATCAGAAGCAAAATGCTAGCAAAAATAGGCTTGTATTTTATATGTGTAGCAAAAATAGGATTGGTGTAAAGTGCAAAATGATACAAAACCAAGTCCATCACAGGTACTTCAGTCTTGTTCGGTATACTTTTGTCCTTTGTGTCTTAGATCTATAGCAGAATATGCGCTTCTTTTACAAGTTAGTTTTGATTGTTGTTAAATACAGTTTGTTTAGTGGAGACTTTCGGTCGCTGGTTAATGTTGGTTGTTGTGTTTCAAGCATTAGTATATCTGATGGCAACTTATTTTGAGTACTGGAGGATTGTAGAGTTAAAATTTTTGGGTCAATGTTAACTGTGTTTTGAGTGGTGAGAGACAAACAATAATTGTGTAATCGTAATCGAGCAAATCCTAATTCATTAATATGGAATTAACAGTTCTTCATAGCATAGAGAGAAGTAGTATAAGATTATCAATTACAAAAATATTTACAAATTCTGCCAAAAGATTAACAAAAACAGAAAAATGTCTCCAACTCCAATTAAGCTTATGTGCTCTGCCCATGTAAATTAAGGATTAAAAATTAAATTAACACAAAGCAAGTCTTATTAACCTGCAACACATACATAATATTATTTCCATTGATCATTATAGGAAATTATTGCTATATATATTCATTTCTCCAGCACTCAATAATTGGAAAGGCTATTTAACCTAGAAATATAGTAATATAGCAACAAAAATAAAACTCTAATCCTACTCCTTTTAATGAAGGACATGATATCAAATTAAAAAAAACAACGATCTCCAAAGCAAAGTTCTTGTAGACATTCTATCAAACACTTGATCCAAATTTGAATAATAAATTTCTTAGTGATATTAAAAAAAAAAAGGAAAAGATAAGCATATATTGTAATTCTCGTGTTCAAGAAAAAAGAAAGAAATTTGACTGCCTAAGCAATGTCCAAGCACATTCTCTTTCCTATGTGTTGTGAGAATCTGATGTGAAGGGTGAAGGGGATATTGAGCCCTAATCTTCTTTCTTCTTTGTTATGATGTGAGGAAGACGGATAAAATTTTGAAGACGATAAATTAAAAGAAAGAAAAATAGGAAGAGGACACGTATGAAATTTATTGGACACCTATAAGGAAGTCGGATTGAATTTTGAGAATAATAAATTTAAAAAAGAAAATTAAAAAGGAGATAAAGAGATAAATATATTGGATAGCCGTTAAAAATTGTGACCCGCTACCGGATGTAAACTGGCAAAATCACCGGGCTTTACTATTTTATATTATATATAATTGTCCACGGATTGATATAATTATTTGAGTAAAAATGTTGTTTTGATTTCTGTAAGGTATAAAAGATACAAGAACATAAACGTATCTAATATAATATATGATCTAAACAAAGAGATAATAACAAAAATTGTATCACCAATTCTCCGGGTTCAGAACGTCTTTCCAATTCCTGTAGATTAATTCACATGGTGTATGGGAACGACCTTAGAGGCTTCCCTCTCACCAACCTACTCTGGTAGCAATCTTAACCCTCTATCACTCGAACATACAATTGAAGAATTGTATTGTAGACCACACAAAGACAAAGGGACAAGCATCCCTTATATAGTGTAAGAATCTCACGATTCCCGGTCATTAGACCATAATTTTCGACAATCGGAAAGGAAGGTGAATCGTGTGATTGAGAGAGAGATTTGGGAAGATTTTGCACAGATTAGGAAACCAAAAAAGGGGGGAAGAGCCTAGACATGGACCAAAGTATAATACAAAAAAGAATATGAGCCAAAAAGCCGTAATCACTTGGGCTAAGCATAGGCCCAACAATCTCCACCTCTTTGGTCCATTCGCACAACACCATCAGAACCGAAAGGTCTTATTCTCATCATTACCCAACCCGCTCTCAAGTACCTGCAAAAAACAAAAAGTTAGTCCAGATTAACCAGAAGAAATACATAAAGCCACACAAACTCATGCAATTGGCACAAAACAATAAAACATGAGATCACAAAGATAGAAATCAAATAGATTAAAAACATAAAGACTATAGTCACAAAGACTGTTGCTCCACCTCAAACGGAACAACCAAGACACAAAGCCAGCAAAAAATAGAGTTCACAAAGACTCAAACACCTTACTGGTCGTTGCTCCACCTCACTCAGAGCAACAAAGACACAAAGATAAAAGAATATCACAAGATTGAACCACACAGGTAAGCACAAAGATAAATATCATGATATAAACCACAAATAAAACCCAACACCACACAAGCATGCATTAGACACACAATCTAAGCAAAAAAAAAAAATCACACAGCATAAACAGCAAATCACAAAGGAATAACATTATTGCACAAAGCATAAATATGAACCACAAAGACATACATGCAAAACCAAAGCACATGCCCAACCATATATATATCACCAAAGTCTACATTCTCTTCACCCTTATCCATATTAGCACGATCTTTTTTCTGATTCTTATTAGGCTTAGTGCACTCTTTAATCCTATGATCAGGATCACCACAATTATAGCACTTCCTAACCCTATACTTAGGCTTACCACGAGAACTAGACTTATGTGACTATTCTTTCTCCTCATCGGAGTCATGGCGCTTATTGTCAGCCCTTCCCCAAACATGCATGGCATGTTCACCAAAATTTTACTACCCCCATTCTGTTTTAAATCCATTTCTTTACTCTTTAGGCCATTAACAACCACATCAAAAGTAACATTATCTCTACCATATTTAATCGCTGATTTCACATCGCTATATGTATCGGGAATGGAATTTAACAAAACAATCGAGGTATACTCATCAATATGCTTATCACCGGTTTGCTTAATATCTTGAATTAACTATGTAAACACATCTAAGTTCTCATCCATATCCATATTAAGATCAAGTTTGAATCTAAATAATTTTTCAAGCAAGAACAATTTATTAGGTAAAGAATTTTCATTATATAGCTCTTCAAGCTTGTCCTATAAATTTTCAGCTAACTCAAACGTTCCTACTTTTCTAAGCAGAGTTTCAGATAGATTCAATACACTAGCAGATAAGGAAAGCTCATTCAACTCAGATTTCTTATCATCAGTCATACCAGAGGGATAAGAATGATCAATAGCTTTGAAAACACATTGTTGCATCAAAATACATATCTTATTTTGTTTCTAAATACTGAAAGCGGATTTTCCATTAAAGGGGGCCAAAACAAACATGTGGAGATGAGCAACCATTTTAAAGAAAATCACACACAGAGAAAAAAAATTTGCAAGCACAAAGATGTAATTTTTTTAACAATCAGCGGAAGCACCACACATGCAAAAAATAACAGATTTTAATAAATGATTAGGCCCGGTTCGAGCAGCTCTGATACCACTGTAAGGTATAAAAGATACAAGAACATAAACGTATATAATATAATATATGATCTAAACAAAGAGATAATAACAAGAATGGTATCACCAATTCTCCAGGTTCAGAACGCATTTCCAATTCCAGTAGATTAATTCACATGGTGTATGGGAACGACCTTAGAGGCTTCCCTCTCACCAACCTACTCTGGTAGCAATCTCAACCCTCTATCTCTCAAACATACAATTGAAGAATTGTATTGTAGACCACACAGAGCAAAGGTACAAGTATCCTTTATGTAGTGTAAGAATCCCATGATTCCCGATCATTAGACCATAATTTCCGACAATCTTAAAGAAAGGTGAATCGTGTGATTGAGAGAGAGATTTGGGGAGATCTTGCACAGATTAGGAAAATAAAAAAGGAGGGAAGAACCTGGACATGGGCCAAAGTATAATACAAAAAAGAATATGGACCAAGAAGCCAACAAGTAATCACTTGGGCTAAGCATGACCTAACAATTTCACTAAGAAATGAATTCAGAGACAGGAATTAATTCTAAGAGTAAATAAATTCACTGAACTTTTCTTCTGTTTTTCTAAAAGATGAATTGTGTTTTTGTTGGAAAAAGATGTTTTGATGTCGATTGGATAATACAACTGTAAATAAAAAAAATTAATGGGGAATACAGTGGGGGGAAGAACAAAATACAAAAATAAATAAATATAAGAAAACAAAAGTAAACGCCGAGTCGATGAGACCTCTTCCCGGAAAGCGAATATTCACCGGTGGTGCTCTTCGGTTTGGAATAGCGCTCCCAAAGGTAAAACAACGTTACGCCTTCAAGTGTGCAGCACCACAAGACTTGAAGTTCCGGCGAACAGAGGGACGTTAGGACTAAACTGCACCTAAAAGCAATATGTGTATGTTCTCTAAATGAAATGAGGACACCTATTTATAGGTGAACCTCCACTCATAACGGGGGGAAAATGTGTCAGCATTAATGCTAACAGACGGATTTTGAGGATGTAACGCCCAGCATAATTGGATTCAAGTTATATTTTATAAGTCGTCATTTGAGGTTTTAAAGTTAAGTTGCGCGTAGGATTAAATATTGTGTTTTAGTTCTTTAAGTTTTTCACGAGCCTTAAGTATTAATTTTCTGATGATTAAGTTAGTAAAGTTGATTGGAGTATTTGGGAATTAAGATTAAGTTCTTGATAATGTATTTTTGGGCTTTAGTATGTGAATTAAAAGTTAGAGAGCCAAATTAAGATATGATCCAATTAAGTATTTAATTTAAGGATTAAGAGGATTTAGCTTGATTGGTTATTAAGTGTTATAATTCAAATTGGATTGAGAAAATTAGGATTTATTAAGTACCAATTTACTAAGGGTATTAGTGAGGTTGTTATTTTAGAGATAAGAATGGACTTATATGGGATCTTGACTAGGATATGTGATTAAAGATTAAGACCAAGAAATTAGGAATGACCTTTTGGGATCTCGATTAGATTATATGAAAGGTTATAGATCAAGAAAATATTCAAGGTTTAGATTTTCTTGAAATCAATATCAAGAGATTATTATCGGAATCTTTTTTATTAATCAAATATTTGGATTTTAAGCCAAGGAATAATGTTAGGACTTTAAGGTATTACTCTCAAGGGATAAAGGTGTATGTTGCAAAGTTAGACTATATGTGTCGGATATGTAGGAGTTAAGTTGAGATTTTACTGCTAGGTGTTAAATGTTACTTGCAAAAGTAAGGAGTATTATTATTTAGGGACAAGAGAGATATTGTAAGGATATTTTTATTTGGAGAGACGAAGAGATGATATTTGATATTTATTTATTGGATATTTTGAGATTAAATCTCTTAAATCACTTGAGGAATATTTAGCGTATCTTTGGGAATAATTGTGAAGTTTTAAGTTGAGTTTTAATTTATTTGAGGATTAATTCGATTACTAAGTTAAGGTATTAATATTGGGATTATTAGGAATTGATATTTATTATTAGTGAGGTTAGAATTGTTAAGATTTGATATTCTTAAATGATTATTGGATTAGTTTCAGCCGCAAGTTTCTGAATTCTTCCAAAGGATTATTCACGGATAATTGGTGATTAATTGAGGATTTAGATTTGAGTTTGGAGTTAATTGTGGGATTAATTTATTAAGTACAAGATTTATTTATTGAGATAAGTAATATTGGCAAGAATAAGGATTAGCACTTTTATTAAGGAGAAGTAGCATTAGATTTCTCTAGAAGATTTTTACTTAGAGGATAATTAAGCTGATGCGGCAAGTTAAGGGTAGACTTAGTCCACTAGAAGAAGTAGTTGGTCATCTCGTGAAGAGTGCCGTTTGTGCCTACATATTTTCAGAGAGTTAGTCCTTTAAGTTCTTAAGCTTGAGTTTTATTCTATTTTCTTGCTTGGTATTTAGTTGATCCGATTAGTATTACTTTTGGACTTTTAAAATAGTACTAAGTTTCGAAGTATTAGGGTTAAGGAAGAGTAGTATTATTGTTTGAGTTTATAGTATTAGTCCACTAAGAATATTATTTCCTTTAGTATTAATTCATTAAGGGTATGTTAGTAATTGAGAAATTAATATTAGCAATTTGACTTTATGAAGTTTTGACCAAGAATGGGATTAAGAATAATACTTGGGAATGTATTGATGATTTTCGAAAATAAGGACTTTATTATTAATAGGAATTTTCGAAAAATACTAGGGTATTAAGACTTGGACTTTTAGTACCTTTATTTATGGAAAGAAGTCATATTTTCTTATGCAAGAAAAATACTTACTTGAAGGTTAAGTATCAAGAGAATAAGAGTTGGTAAGGATCTATTATTTTTGGAAATAAGTTGTCAAGATTGGTATAAGAGATTCATCAAGATATTAGGCCAATTTCCTTTCCTTTTTAGCCATAATTTGGTCCAAGCCCTTGTAGGAAACCCTACAAGACTTTTAGTCCTTATAAATAGATGATCTAGGATCACTTCTTAACCCTTAGACACCCCAAAATTCGGCCAGCCCTAAGTCACCCCAAAATTTGGCACTTTCATGAAGTTATAGGGCAGTTTTCGTGAGCTTTGTTGAGGAAGAAGAAGTAGGATTTCAATCAAGGATTTAGCAAGCCAACGTACAACACATCTCTAATTTTCAAGACAAGAAAAGGTGGGGGTTTAAACGGTGAAAAGTGGTAACTCTAGTTCGATTTTTAAATACTATGTTTGATGTGTTTATGTGTTTATGTGCTAAAAGAATGGATACTCTTATGTAGTATCAACCAATGGGTGCTCTTAAGTAGTGCCAAATTAATGGATATCCTTATGTGGTATCAAAGAATGGATACTCTTATGTAGTATCAACCAATGGGTGCTCTTAAGTAGTGCCAAATTAATGGATATCCTTATGTGGTATCAAAGAATGGATGCTCTTATGTAGTGTCAAAAGAGATACGCTTAAGTCGTATCAAAGATTAAGAATGATTGGTATGTTTTCACGTTTACATGTCCATTATATTTAGACTTCGAACTAAACTATCCCCACGGAGTGATTATTTTATAATTGCTCACCCCTTCACCGAATTATATTTCAGATTTTCAAGAGTAAAGGCTACGAGATTGGCGATGCGGAGGAAGGTGGATGTGATGCGAGAAAAGAGAAGATAAAGGATAAAGTTTTTAAAAAAAAAAACCAAGTAGGACTTATTTTTATGTTGCAAGATTTCTTTATGTTTCGGTACTATGTCTTTTTCCACAAGTTGGAACGATTGCATGCTTATGATTTGATTAAGTGCATGGACAAGTAAGTAATCTAATTAGTTTTCTTGATTTCTAATATGATGTATATGGATTTTAGTTAATCGCAATATGAGTTTTCATTGAATATTATGCTTATTTGATTGGGTTGATGAGTCATGAAAGATGAATTAGGATGCATGTTAGATATATATTTTAATTAAATATTATGAAGTCATTAATATGAGTTTTAGTATTTTTGCATGTGTAGGATTTGATGTGTTTCTATTTTCCAGTAAGTTTTAAGGGATTTTACGGTTTCGTGATTTAAGGATTTCGTAAATTAAATTTAATATTCAGTTACAGTTTTTAATTATCTTTCCAACGCATCTTGAATCATCTTATTTGGAGTTAGAACGAATTAGTTATGAATTTTTGAAAAATATGTGGCAGGTTGTGGGGATTTCCGAATCTCGCGAATTTTTGATAAAAATTAGTCACGGATAAAATTTATTAAAAATTATAGATAAATATTATATGAAGTCAGTAACCAATATGAATTTTTTTGGAATTTTTCCAGTAGCTTAAGTATTTTTAATTGATTTATTTTGTTGATGACGCACTGCTGAAAGTATGAAATCTTTGAATGTTTATGAAACTGTGATTTTAGATTATTAGAGATGGACGCATGAATAATTGTCTTATTGCTATATGATATTTTTTGAGTAATTAAAATATTATGTATGTTAGCCTAATTTCACAAATTTATTCATAGTAGAAGTCTAGGGTTCGTTATAGTCCTTTAACTTACTACGACATCATTTTTATGTGAGATAAGTGGAGTTTTATTGGTAATTCCTTTTAATATGTCTTATATGATTTATTTAAGTATTTAGAGGTTATAAATTGCATGACAAGATAAGAGTGTTAGAGAAATAGGATTTTGTATTAGTTAGTGGGCTGTTTTCGTACACACCCAGTTTTGATGAATACACCCCGACCTATTTTCAAAAGTAACACACCAGCTGCTGTTCCATGAAATATTTGTGAAGTGTTGCATGATTCAATTGATGTCTTTTATGTTGTATGTTTGTAGAATAAGTTAGTTACACATGTGAATTATGTTAATTATATTTGAGATGATATTTCATGATTTTTATGATTGTATTGAATGAGCTATGTATATTAAGTTAAGGGTTCAATTATTAAAAATGTTTTACTCTGATTTAGTTCTAAAAGGTTTTTAAAAGAAAAGAAATTTTATTCCAAGCGTGAGGGTTCACGTTCTAAAAAGATGTTTTCCAAATTACTAATTAAAAGTAAGATTTCTGTTGTTTATGAAAATTGGGGCGTGACAGAGGAAGGTCAGCAGTTATGGAATTGATTTGAAATCAATCCGGTTGACCTGCCATAAATGATTTCTGCACGATATTTTTTCTGATACGAGTTTGTCATCACTGAGTCAGCTAAGGTTCATTGAACCTGGCCAGTGCTCAGTCATCTAGACGTCAGCTTCAAATTCATCGAATCTGTACTTACGAAGTCAACTTTCGGTATAGGCTTCACCCATTACAGAATTAATTGGGCTGAAACACAAAACTTTTGTGTTCTAAAAAAATTAGATGGACACCAGGCCCAAGTACACCCAAAGTCCAATTGTCAAGATGCAAGTCCAAGTCCAAGTCCAAGGCCAAGGCCACGGCCACAGGCACGGGCTCAAGCACGGGCACGGGTTAAGCTCGGCGCACGCGCGTGATTAGGGTCATAATTGCATGTTTTTGCATCCATTTCTACATGGTTTTGATGTTCTTATGTTCATATTTGACCCTAAAATGCTATACTTTGTGCATTTAATCCTTTTTGGCTAGAAAGTTGTGTTTTGTAGTGAAAATGAGCAAAATTGGCAAAAGACGAGCAAGTTCGTAAAAGTTCAGAAATTTTGAGTTGATCCAATGGAGGCAAATGATATACCATGTCAAAGAGTTCGAAGAGAGGGTCGTAACGGAAAAAGAATCGAGTCAATTGGAGCTCTAGAACTCAAGATATGAAGAAAACGAGGAAGTCGAGGATCGAGCGGATGAGACGAAGTTGGGTTCGTGTGCCGACTGGCCGGGCTCGTACGACGATGAGCTATGATTCGCGTGAAGGACCTCTGGTTCGGGCGACGTTCAGCGAATGAACGCTCGCACGAACCAGACTCATGCGGCCACTGTGTGCATTCGTGTGATGGCTCTGCTGGACCCAATTTCGAGGGCTGTTTCGTCTTTTCTCACGTTTAATGAAGGGCATTTTGGACTAAACATTGTGGGCACTATAAATACTCCAAGGATAAGATTCTCAAGGCATCTAGTTTAGAATCAAGTCATAATTGAAGTTCTTAGATTAGATTAGAGAGAGGGGGAGGTAGTTACTAGTTGGGTTCATAGGTAGTTACTACCGCTTTGATCGTCGATCCGATTGTTCATGCATTCTCTCCACACCAAGAGCTACATTTTGACTGTTTGTTTTGTAATTTCCATTGCCGGATTGTTAGATAGCATTTTAGAGGTAATTTTTATCTTTTCAATTTCCATTGTAATAGGTAATCTCTCTACATTCCTTTACATTTCTTGTATAATGATGATTGTTTCTAGCTTAATTGTTCTTTTGTTTACCAAATTAGCCATGGGCTAATTCCTTTATGTGTTGGTGTATGATTCCTATGGAGTAATGTGGTGTTAATTTTGATCTTATGAATGTTATGAGTTTTTGTGTGATCAATTCTCTACATTGTTGGTTTGTATGAATGCTTTGCATGTGTAGTTGATCATAAGGGTCATTAGGGAGTTAGTCTCATACGAGAGTTGGGCTATTTTCCTAAATATTCTTTGTACTTGGCCAATGTATGCTAAGTGTTTGATTAAATTCCTAAGATAGTGAGAATTATCTCTAGTGAATTGGAAGAACAATTAGAGGCTCTAATGTGTATATAGGGAGACCTTTTGCATGTTAAGAGTGGCTAGCCCATTGATTATACAATACCTCATTGCATGATTAAGTGACACTTCACCATATGAAACATAGGATAGTACACTAGCACATATCTCTCACAACTTGCTCACTTTGCAACCCAATGTGATAGGTAGTTTACTCTTTTGACGCATTAGTAGACAATAGATACCTTTCTCCTTTATTTCTTTGTTAGCTATCGAATTGAAACAATAATTTTCCTTACAAATCCCCATCTCCCTATGTTCGATAAATATTAAACTTGGTCAATCTTGCCACGATGATATAGAGATCACGTACACTTGATTGTGGACACCTTTTGGGCAAACAAGTTTTTGGCGCCGTTGTCGGGGAGACGGTTAGTTTGTTTGGTTGTTTGTTGTTTCTTTTATGTTTGAATTTTGTTGGTAATATTGTGAGAGTTTTGATACTTGTGGTGATGTGTGTTTACATGTCTTATCTTTGTTTCGTTGTGTGTTCTTAATCATCCTTGGTGAGTGTTGATACTTGCTTTTTTTTTTTTAGAAGTGAGCTCAATTGAGATGGATGAATACAACCATTACTCGTATTCTCCACAATATCTATATTCTCCTAATTTTTATACGTATCAACCTCACCCATATCAACCACCACCTCCACACAAAATTCCTTATCCTCCTAACCCTTACTCTTATGAGGATCCATATTCCTACACATTACCCTCTCCTATTCCTTCAAATCATGAAGAAGCTCCTCAAAGCCATATTAATGATACTAGTTTACATCCTAAATAAACTTGAAGAAATTCGAAAGGATGCCAAAAGATGCTTTGAGGAGACTAATGAGAAGTTTAATAAATTGTTCAAATCTCGAGGAGATCAAATTAAGAGCTTAGAGCTCCAAGTGGAGCAATTGGCCAAACAAGCCCAAGAGATTTGTGAAGCAAAATTGGAGGAGGAAGATGGGGGTAATTTAGATGATTCAAGAGGAGGAAAGGAAAATGATCAAGAAGAGTAAGATAAATGTCCACTCATGGACTTGAGCTTAATGGAAAAAGAACAACAAAATAAAGTGGAGGAGGAGTCTACAAATGAAATAAGCATTTCTCTACCCCTAAACTCTTCTACTTGTGCTTTAATTGATAATGTTGTTTATTGTGAATATGTTTTACCTCTTGATATAATTGATTATAAGCTTGAATTGAAAATCTTCTTGAATATTTTTTATAGTAGGAGATGGGGGTGGATTAGGTTGAGAAGAAAAGATGAATTTTCTTGTGCTTATAAGTTCAAAATGATAAGGAAAGTAGGGGTGTGGGGTAAAAATCCTACTTGTTTCCTTGATCATGTTGCTATGGGATTGATGTATGATGGGGAGTATGAAAGATATCCTTGGCCATTTAGCTAACATTGGTGTCGTCCGGCTAGGGAACGTTAAATCCAAACGCTAGATGGGAGGTAACCCATCCTTACAAAATTGTGCTTGTTTTGTTTGCTTTGTTAGTGTGATAGATTTGTTTCTTGCTTGTGTGATTTAGTTTGATAGGGATTTGAAGCAAGAATTGTTTGGGGGAGTTTATATTGAGATGGTAGGATTGGTTTTGGATAGTGTTGTGCATGATTATACTTGGATGTGTTTAATTGCTTAGTTGTAGCCATTTTCATCATTCTTTTCCAAACTTTTAGAATTTACAATCCGAAAAATTTTGGGGGTGTGTGATCATTCTTCATATGGGCTATTTGATTTTGATTGATGATGTTTGTGGTTGTTAAAAATGGTTTGAAGGGGTGTAGAAAAATTAAATTCAGAAATGTTGAAAAAAGGCTCTGACCGAGCGGCTGGCTCAAGGTGTCCGAGTAGTGGCCTTAGGCTGTCCGAGCGGCCATAGAAAGGTGTCCGAGCGGCAGCCCGGAGGTGAGTTTTCTTGTCCATTTTTCGTGCTTTGTCCACACTTTCTTCCTACACCATTGTACACCATTTTCCACACACAAACACACACATTTTACACCATATTTTTGCACACACACTCATCCAAAACACACCAGAAGAGAAGAGGAAAATTCTTGGAATTCAAGCTCTACATTTCTACTCTTCACTTCCTTCCATAGGTATGTTTTCTATACTCCTTTCTTACTTATGCTTGATACTTGCTTCCTTTTCCTCATGTTAGTTTGTTCTTTTGTAGATTGCTATTTTGAGCATAATTGTGATTCTTGTGGTATTTTGTACTTTATTCTTGTGCATTGCTTGATCTTGTCTCCACTTCTTTGCCAAACTTTTTAGACCCTTGGTCCAAAAAAGTTTGGGGGGTGTGATCGTTTCGTCATTCTCGTCGCAATGCTATTATCATATTGATTTTTAGTGTTTCTATGATGTTTAGGACCATATGCTTTTGATGAGGCTTTGTTTTTCTTGTTATTTTTTGCCATATTGTTGCTTGCTTTGAGTAGTGAGTGCATGAGATATGTTTATTGTTGTGTGGATGAGTTGAAAGTCATGATTAGTGTAATGGATTTATTGCTTGATTCTTGTCTTATCTTTGATACTTTTGATTTCATGATTCTTGAGATTTCATTGATATGAGCATATTGATATGATATGAGTCTTGATTACATATACCCGTAAGTTTTGAGCTAATTTTGCCCGTTTCAATCTTGAACGGATGATATTTTGTTGATGTGAGTTCCACACATGTGCATTATACTCTAGAACTTGGCTTTAGTCTTATTTGAGGCTACATTAGATAATGATTTCACATGAGATGATATGAGGCATTTTCTTTGATCTATTTTGAGCCACTTTGCCATATAAGCCTACCATTGATCTTATTATTCATTGCTCACCATTTTGTGCTTTTAGACCTTTCATTTGGCAAACCACACTTTAAGTCATTTTTCTTCCTTTTTGGAACTCTCTTGTCCCTATGATTAGTAGAGTGAAAAGAAGGAAGGAAGATTAGTGATTTGATGAAGAAATTGGTGGCCAATGTTGAAAGAAATTCTATGCATGGATTGTTATGAAAAGAAGGTTCAAAGGCAAATGCTTGCGAGAAATTGAAAAAGGTTGACTTTTTGAAAAATTATGGTCAAGTTTGACTCTAGTGTTGTGAGTAAGTTCACAATTTTGCAAAAAGGGAAGAATGATTCTTTGAAGTGTGATTTTGAAAGAGCATGAAGAGTATGTGCAAATTGCATGAAGAGGTGAATGATCTCTACTTTGATTCCTTCTATGCTTTACTAATCATACTTAGTCACTTTTACCCAAATGTACCTTCCCTACCAAAGAGCCAACACTACAACCTTTGAAAGTCCTCATTGATGTGTGATTGATTTGTCATTCAAAGTGGTGGAGAATGTAGACTTGAGCCAAGCTTAGGGTAGTATGTGTATGTGGTGTGATGCATGAGAGAGCCTAAACATTTGAGGGTTGAGTGAAACACTTATCTTGTGAGGATCATGACTCGTTGATTTGATATTGTGCTCATTAAATTGATTTTGATAGTTAAGTGGATGATATTGCATCTTAAATTTGCTAGACATTGAGTGATGATTCTATGGCATTGATCTTGTGCTTGATGCTTCATACATACAATTATTCCCCTATCTTATCGCTTCGTTGCTCGAAGCCGAGCAACAATCTAGTTTGGGGGTGTGATTAGGGTCATAATTGCATGTTTTTGCATCCATTTCTACATGGTTTTGATGTGCTTATGTTCATATTTGACCCTAAAATGCTATACTTTGTGCATTTAATCCTTTTTTGCTAGAATCGGCAAAAGATTGTGTGTTGTAGTGAAAACGAGCAAAATCAGCAAAAGACAAGCAAGTTCGTAAAAGTTCAGAAATTTTGAGTTGATCCAATGGAGGCAAATGATATACCATATCGAAGGGTTCGAAGACATGGTCGCAACGGAAAAAGAATCGAGTCAATCGGAGCTCTAGAACTCAAGATATGAAGAAAACGAGGAAGTCGAGGATTGAGTGGATGAGACGAAGTCGGGTTCGTGTGCCGACTAGCCGGGCTCGTGCGATGATGAGCTACAATTCGTGTGAAGGACCCCTGGTTTGGGCGACGTTCAGTGAACGAACGCTCGCACGAAACGGACTCGTGCGGCCACTGTGTGCATTCGTGTGATGGCTCGGCTGGAGACAATTTCGAGGGTTGTTTCGTCTTTTCGCGCGTTTAATGAAGGGAATTTTGGACTAAACATTGTGGGCACTATAAATACTCCGAGGATCAAATTCTCAAGGCATCTAGTTTAGAATCAAGTCATAATTGAAGTTCTTAGATTAGATTAGAGAGAGAGGGAAGTAGTTACTAGTTGGGTTCATAAGATTTCTTCTTACGATTTCTTCGATTACTATAGATCTACCGCTTTGATCATCGATCCGAATGTTCCGGCATTCTCTCCACACCAAGAGCTACATTTTGACCAATTATTTTGTAATTTCCATTGTCGGATTGTTAGATAGCATTTTAGAGGTAATTTGTATCTTTTCAATTTTTATTGTAATAGGTAATCTCTCTACATTCCTTTACATTTCTTGTATAATGATGATTGTTTCTAGCTTAATTGTTCTTTTGTTTACCAAATTAGCCATGGGCTAATTCCTTTATGTGTTGGTGTATGATTCCTATGGAGTAATGTGGTGTTAATGTTGATCTTATGAATGCTATGAGTTGTTGTGTGATCAATTCTCTACATTGTTGGTTTGTATGAATGCTTTGCATGTGTAGTTGATCATAAGGGCCATTAGGGAGTTAGTCTCATACGAGAGTTGGGCTATTTTCCTAAATCTTCTTTGTACTTGGCCAATGCATGCTAAGTGTTTGATTAAATTCCTAAGATAGTGAGAATTATCTCTATTGAATTGGAAGAACAATTAGAGGCTCTAATGTGTATCTAGGGAGACCTTTTGCATGTTAAGAGTGGCTAGCCCATTGATTATACAATACCTCATTGCATGATGAAGTGACACTTCACCATATGAAACATAGGATAGTACACTAGCACATATCTCTCACAACTTGCTCACTTAGCAACCCAAGGTGATAGGTAGTTTACTCTTTTGACGCATTAGTAGACAATAGATACCTTTCTCCTTTATTGCTTTGTTAGCTATCGAATTGAAATAACTATTTTCCTTACAAATCCACATCTCCATGTGTTCGATAAATATTAAACTTGGTCAATCTTGCCATGATGATATAGCGATCACGTACACTTGTGTGTGGACATCTTTTGGGCAAACAACGCGTGTGGCCATTGTGATTGTCAATCAATCAACTATAGTTTGATTAGCTTCATTGACTTATTACTAATATTTTGTATATTAGTCTTCTCGTTTTCCATTGTGGGATGAGAAATTCTCTCCCTAATTCAAAGTTTTAAACTTTAATTTGTTGACTCAATTTCTCACTCTCCATTAAATGGTTTTGTGAGTATTAATACTTTAAATTCATCTACTACGAGAGTAGAACACACTCGTACCAATTAACATCCGAGATATTAATTTAAACCTCTTCATTTTATTGGTCAAACAATACAAATTAATATATTTAATATTTAATCAAATATTAAATATTTTCAACAATCCCCCACATGAGTGGAAGTTACACACAAAAACATGCAGACACACAGCCCAGCTAAACCGGACAGGTAGCTTGGAGCTTTGAACCTTCCATAGTCCAGCTAAACCGAATACACCGGTGGCCTACTAGACACAATGCCTTGAACTATTCCGCCTTAGTGTGTACCGAGACAGCGAGCTGTGACAAAATACAATCTCTATGTCCATTCTTGTTCTCACGTTTTTATCATTTTCGGACATGGACACCCTTTGTATTCATAAGTATTTAATATCCAATGATATTTGAAGCGGCCTCTCACTTCACACTTACATAGGTGAAACCCTCTTGAGTATCCCGGTATACTTTATCCTTATTAGGATTTTAGGATTCATTAAAAGTCTTCAGACTTAACCTACACCACCTATGGGCTCTATACTTGGTGTACTATCTTCTAAGGAATGGTCAGATTACCAAGCATTTCATCTAACTTTCACAGCTTAGTTTTCTCGTTGAACCAAGATCTTGGGATCTCCAGTCAACTTGGTCAGGTTACCACTGCTTTTGTTTGTTCAGTGGATTTAAGACACATTCCTTCTGACAGTTTGGACATTTGAACTCGATTTATACTCTTTGTTAGAGGATCTGCTAGATTATCCTTAGACCTAATATAGTCTATGTATATTACACCACTCGAGATCAATTGTCTAAAGGTATTATGTCGTTTACAGATGTGTCTAGACTTTCCGTTATAAATATCATTTTGAGCCCTACCAATTGCGGCTTGACAGTCACAATGTACCATCATAGTGGGTACTGGTTTATGCCAACATGGAATATCTTCAAGGAAATTTCGAAGCCACTCAGCTTCTTCACCAGTTTTTTCTAAAGCTATGAATCTAGATTTCATGGTGGATCGGGCTATACACGTTTGTTTTGTAGATCTCCAGGACATAGCAGCTCCTCTTATAGTGAAGACATATCCACTAGTTGAGAACGACTCTTTGTTATCTGAGATCCAGTTGGCATCACTATACCCTTCGAGTACACCTGGATACCTGGTGTACTGTAGTCCAAAGTTTGGAGTATACTTTAAGTACCTCAGTACTCTTCTCAGAGCTATCCAATGCTCGTGACTTGGGTTGCTCATGAATCTACTAACTTTATTCACTGCACATGCTATATCAGGACGCGTACAATTTGAAATGTACATAATGCTCCCAATAACTCTAGCATATTCTTGTTGAGCTACAGCTTCACCGTTGTTTTTCTTTAAGTGAACATTCACTTCCAAAGGTATTTTGGCTAGTAGATCATCAAATGCGTTGAATTTCTTTAACACTTTCTCCACATAATGAGATTGTGTTAAGGATATTCCATTTGATGTCCTACTGATCTTGATTCCTAAAATCACGTCAGCTACACCCATGTCTTTCATGTCCAAGTTTCGTCCTAACATGTTCTTTGTTTTACAAAGAAGATCATGATCATTGCTCATGATTAGCATGTCATCAACATAAAGACACAATATGACAAATTCTTTTTGTGTATTCTTCACATATACACATTTGTCACACTCATTTATACAAAAGCCATTGGACAACATTGTAATGTCAAATTTCAAATGACATTGCTTCGGAGCTTGTTTAAGTCCATACAATGACTTCACAAGCTTGCACACATTTTTCTCATTTCCAGGTTCTATAAAGCCTTCGGGTTGATCCATGTAAATTTTTGTATCCATCTCACCGTTGAGAAATGCAATCTTAACATCCATTTGGTGAATCTCGAGATTGTATAAGGCAGCAATCGCGATTAACACCCGAATAGATGTAGTTCTTGTTACTGGTGAATAGGTATCAAAGAAATCATACCTTCAATTTTTTTGAACCCTTTTGCGACTAAACGTGCTTTGTATTTATCAATCGACCCATCTGTTTTATACTTTCTTTTAAGGATTCATTTGCATCCTAAGGTCTTACAACCTGGTGGGAGATCAACCAATTCCCATGTATTGTTTTGCAAAATGGATTTGATTTCACTATTTATCGCCTTTTGCCAGAGTGGAGCATCTGGTTTTGAAATAGCATCTTTAATATTCTTTGGTTCATCCTCCAACACAAATGTAATGAAGTCAGGACCAAAGGATTTAGCTGTCTTTGCTCTTTTGCTACGTCTCAATTCCTCATTTTCTTGAGAAGAAGGACTAGCTTCATCATCAACCTCCTCTTGAAGAGATCTTTTAGTTGAGATCATATCTTCCTTAGTTTTACGAGGAAAGATATTCTCAAAAAAATACTGCATTTCTCGATTCCATAAATGTTCCTTCACTCATATCTGGAACTTCTGATTTATGAATTAGGAATCTATATGCACTATTGTTTAATGCATAACCTATACAGATGCAATCCACTATTTTTTGTCCAATCTTAACTTGCTTGGGTAGTGAAACTTCTACCTTTGCTAAACACCCCCACACTTTGAGGTATTTATACGATGGTTTCCGCTCTGTCCACAATTCATAAGGAGTATTGTCCTTACTTTAGTGTGGAATTTTGTTTAAATGTGGTTAGCCGATAGAACGGCTTCGCCCCACATATTTTGCGGCAAACCAGAGCTGATCAACATTGCGTTCATCATCTCCTTTAGTGTTCGATTCTTGCATTCCGAAATACCATTTGATTGAGGTGAATAGGGAGAAGTAGTTTGATGTATGATAACAGAATCGGCACATATTTTTTTCAAATGGTGCTACATATTCCCCACCTCTATCACTGCGAACCATATTGATTCGTTTGCTTAACTGGTTTTCCACTTCATTTTTGTATAGTTCAAAAGCATTCAATGCTTCATCCTTACTATGCAAAAGATAAACATGACAAAACCTAGTACAATCATCTATGAACGTGATAAAGTACTTATTTCCACCTCTAGTTTGAACAATTTTAAGTCACACACATCAGTGTGTATTAAGTCTAGAGGTTCAGTGTTTCTTTCTATTGATGGAAAGGGTAATTTTGTCATTTTAGCTTCTACACATATCTCGCATCTTTGATTTGTTTCAACATTTTTAATGTCAAGTAAATTTAAATTTACTAAACGTTTATGGACTTTAGATTTACATATCTCAATCTACAATGTCATAAGTTAGAGCACAGAACAATATAAGATGAAGTAGAAGCTTCTTTATTCTTATCATTATTTTTCCCCTTGGGGAGTACAACCATGGTGCTCACCTTAAACAAACAATCGTCGAGATAGCCATGACCTAAATACATAGAATACTTGCTAAGAACAACCCTATTCGACTCGAATACAAGTTTTAAATTATTCTTTACAAGTACAGTTCTAGAGATCAGATTCTTACGTATTTCAAGGACATGTAGACCTCTCAGAGAGTGAGGTTCTTGTTTGTGGTCAGTTTTAGAACAACGTTGCCAAACCCAACCACCTCTGACGTGTCTTGATTTCCCATGTGCAGCTTTCTCCCACCAGCAGTTCATAGGTCGAGAAAGCATTCCTGTCATAACAGACATGACAGGTGGCTCTAATGTTAATGAACCATTCCTTCAGGTTGTTCACCAGATTCACTTCAGTGATCACAACAGCTAGATCATCTTCAGTAATGTCCATTTGGGCCATATTTGCCCTTGATTGTTTCCCTTTGTTTTCTTTCTTTGGGGCTCAACAATCTTTGGCCATATGGTTTGGTTTTCCGCAGTTGTAAAAATCACCGTTAAACTTGGATTTTGTTCCAACTGGTTTCTTCCCCTTGTCATTTGCTGGCCTTTTTATTTCTTTGTTTCCATTAAGTTGGCTTTTGCCTCATCAGTGTTTTTTGTTCTTACCAAGCCGCCTTCATGGATTTGAAGCTTTCCAGTGACTTCTTGTAAAGTCATACTTTTCTTTTTTAGCTTCAAGTGACTTTGGAAATCCCTCAACCTAGGAGGCAATTTTTCAATTACTGCATCTGCTTGAAAATCATCTGGCAGTGTCGTTCCTTCTGTAGCAATGTCATGCAGAATTAATTGAAAGTCCTGCACTTGTTCAACAACAGACTTAGAGTCTATCATTTTGAAGTTTAGGAACTTCCCAACAAGGTACTTCTTAGTACCAGCATCATCAGCCACATACTTGGCTTCTAGGGAATTACATAATTCCTTAGCCGTGGTGATCTTCTGATAGACGTTATATAAACCATCTACCAGGCCGCCCAGAATATAATTTCGGCACAGAAAGTCAAAATGCCACCATTGGCTTCTGACAGATTCATTTTACGAATCGTTCTCAATGACCACAGGTGAATCCTCAGAGAGAAATCTCGCCAAGCTCAAAGTAGCGAGGCAAAACAGCATCTTTTGCTGCCACCTCTTAAAGTTTTTGCCCAAAAACTTGTCGAGTCTTTCGCTATAGATTATAATTGGTCTAGCATCAGGAAAAGGAAAGGGGGCCAACACTGTGTGAGAAGAGGGTTGTCCAATTTGGACAGTTACAAGGGAACAGGGGCAGTGGTGGCAGGGGAAGGGTTTGAAGAACCGCCAACAAGAGGTTCAGCAGGGGGAATAGAGAGGTATTATCACTAGTCAGCATTTTGAAAAATAGTATTCGCTTTGCTATTATTGGAAAAAGATGTTTTGATGTCGATTGGATAATACAACTATAAAATAAAAAACTAATAGGGAATACAGCGGGGGGAAGAACAATACACGAAAATAAATAAATATAAAAAAACAAAAGCAAACACCGAGTCGACGAGACCTCTTACCGCAAAACAAATATTCCTTGGTAGTGCTCTTCGATTTGGAATAGCGCTCCCAAAGGTAAAACGATGTTACACCTTCAAGTGTGCAGCACTGCAGGACTTGAAGTTCCGGTGAACAGACGTTAGGACTAGACTACACCTAAAAGCTATATGCAGAACTTTGGACAGAGAGATAGGTGTGTTGTGTGTGTTCTCTGAATTAAAAGAGGACACCTATTTATAGGTGAACCTCCACTCGTAAGGGGGGAAAAACGTGTCAGCATTAATGCTAACGGACGGATTTTCAGGAAGGTCAGCAATTATAGAATTGATTTGCAATCAATCCGGTTGACCTGCCATAAAGGATTTATGTACGATTTTTGTACTGATACGAGTTTTTCATTGATGAGTCAGCTTAGGTTCATTGAACCTGGCCAGTGCTAAGTCATCTCGACATCAGCTTTAGATTCATCGATTATGTACTTACGAAGTTAACTTTCGGTTTGGGCTTGACCCATTACCGAATTAATTGGGCTGAACCAGAAAACATTTGTGTTCTAATAAAAATTAGATGGACACCAGGCCCAAGTACACCCAAAGTCCAATTGCCAAAATCCAAATCCAAATCCAAGTCCAAGGCCAAGGCCAAGGGCTTGGGCACGGGCTCGGCTCGGTGCGCGCGCACGTGTGACCATTTTGATTGTCAATCAATCAACTATAGTTTGATTAGCTTCGTTGACTTATTACTAATATTATGTATATTAGTCTTCTAGTTTCCAATGTGGGATGAGAATCAATTACATAATTAATTCTCTCCCTAGTTCAAAGTTTTAAACTTTGATTTGTTGACTCGATTTCTTACTCACCATTAATTGGTTTTGTGAGTATTATCATCTACTCCGAGAGTAGAACACACTCGTGCCAATTTACATCCAAGATATTAATTTAAACCTCTTCATTTTATTGGTCAAACAATACTAATTAATATATTTAATATTTAATCAAATTTTAAATATTTCCAACAGTTTTTACACACATGCGTATTCTCTCTCAAAATGCATGAGTTAATCCCACAATCCACTTCACTGCAAGTCAGTTAATTAACTCCTTGTTTATTTAATATACTTCAATATGTGGATAAATATAAATATTTGATATAAATATTATTAATTAATTAAATATTATTTATATCTTCCATTGGCATATGAAGTTTCATGGTCTCTAACTCATTTTCTTCGTAAACAACATTCATTTTCAGACAAATACCTCATGTGATCCACGAGTGCATAAGTGTCCAAGCTATACACCTGTTAGGAATATATAACACCTCAATCAGTTCATTTTGGATAATTTGCTAGCTCTTTATACCCCAGAATTCTAGAATATTTAACACTTATCCTCAAATAATCAGAGCATATTCAACCTTTTCATGAAATCTATGTATTCATAATCAAACACATAGCTTGATTGACTAGGCAATGAATCACAATAAAGCGTGTTAAATAGAGATATTCTCCTTTCTCACTAAGTATAATATATACCTACTGTAGATGTTTTCCTGGATATGCACCGCGTTATTCTATAATTCATAGCTATTGGTAACATGCTAAAGTAGCAAGACTAATGTGTAGACTTAGAAATATAGTAGAAAGTCTTAAGGGTAAGTTTTAATAAGGATTCATACTTATGAACAGCAGGGATAATTTTCTTATTCCTTTTAGGGTAAAAACACACATGTTGTTTCTCAAAACACATTTGGTCTTTAACTTCTCAAGCAGGGAGCGTATGTCTCATTTGATTTTACATCATGTAAATTACAGTTCAAGTGTATTATATACACTTAACCCAGATATCCATCCACAAACGTCTAGGATCTCCGTAAATTTTAGCTTTTTAATAAGTTAGATAGATTTGTGATGAAATCTATCTCGATTATATTGTTATTCATAATTTCATCTCAGTACTCCAACTCACACAGAGGTGATTGTTGGTATGAGAGAGTCAATCTTAACTTATCGACATACTATTATATGAATCATCACATATAAATCATAAAACACAAATACTCACAACATTAACTATTAAATTAACATCTTTCAACATTATATTCGAATTGTATCAAATCCTATACAAACTCTAACCTTTAACATGTCTCATAAAAACATCCCTAGCAATAGATTTGGTAAAAGGATCTACCAACATCAAACGAGTAGAAATGTATCTAAGAATCACTTTCTTTTTCTCAATTATATCTCTAACAAAGTTATACTTTGTATCCAAATGTTTGGTCATTCCATGATATTTGAGATACTTTTGTGTAAGCAATGGCAGCTTGATTATCATAATGAATCGACAAAACTCTCACTGGGGTGTTAGTAGCCTCCAAATGTTTCAGGAATCTTCTCAACCAAATAGCTTCATGTACTGCAGAAGCACATGCCACAAATTTGGCTTCCATTGTAGACAGTGCTATGCAAGTTTGTTTCTTGCTACACCATGAGATTGCTCCATTGTTGAGCAAGAAGACATAATTGGAAGTTGATATTCGCTCATCTAAATCACCACTCGTGTCTGCGTTTTTATGTCCATTTAGTGTCATATTATTTCCTTGGTAGCAAAGGTAATAATCTGCAATCCCTTTCAGATATCTAAAAATATTCACTGTCATCCAATGTCTTTTTCCAGGAGTAAATTGATACCTGCTGACTAGACCAACAACATAACATATGTTTGGTCGTGTACATATCATTGTGTATCAGATATCCAATTATATTGGCATATGGTATTATGGGCATTTCATCCTTTTTTCGTTGAGTCTTGGGACACATGTCTAGGCTCAAAGATTCATCTTTCATAACAGGAGTATCAAGTGGTTTACAACTGTCCATCTTGAATTGTTCTAGGAGTTTCTTGATATAAATCTCTTTAGACAAACCCAATA
>JAPKLY010000762.1:8469-29941 GCA_026898435.1 Prunella vulgaris | reverse complement strand
AAAACCCAAGTACCTATCCTCAGGGTTTTGAGGGTAGCTTCCTGTTATCAGGTCGTGGACGTAGGAGTTGGTTATCTTCGAACCACGTTAAAAAGACCCTTGTGTGCTGATTTACATTCTTGTTCAGGATCATAACTGTCATCACACTAAACTGAACATTCTGCATTGATTTTATATTCAGGACAGAATCAATCATCCTGAATCGTAATACTGTGCATTCAGTCTTAACCACCAATTTACTAAGCAAACTCAGAGAAAACGTTTTCAGAAACTAAAACGAGTAGAATCTAAGGGCTCACTTTCCGCACGTACTCTAGTTCACTGAGATAGTAGTCCAACTGACTAGCTTCCGAGTGGTCAGTAGGTTTGTTATCTCTACTGAGCTTCCGAGCACTTTACTCACACTCAGCTTATCTTACTCATTACTGAACGGTCCCTGCTGCCCCTGTGGACATTCAGCATACTGAGTATTTCAGGAAATCCTGACTGAGCGTGTTAGAGCATTTTTCTGAGTCTTTCAGAAAAATCTGACATCAGTGTATTTCCCCCCCCCCCCATACACTGATTATACTCATTTCGGGACCAACAGAAGATAGTTGTTGTATAACAGAACAAACAATTCGTTGTAGAGTTCAAACAAAACCCCAAGGTGATTAGTAATTCAAAAATTCATGTAGGACTTCATATTTAGTCCTTATTTCTTCTTTGAACATAGTTCTTCTCTTTCACATATCTAAAAATGAGAAATCAAATAATAACAAGAACACAAAAGTGTTATTAAAACTCTAATACATGAATTCCCCACATTTCTCGCATATGAACAATACATTTATAATTTGCATTACGTTTATTCACAAGTGAAAATAAGTTCAACATCTTGGACTCCCACTTTCTCATATAAAAGGAGTCACACACCAATTTACAAATCATCTAAACATTATTTCTGAATAAATTAATGCATACCAAACGCCAAATATGCAAGAAATCAACCAAAAAATCTACACATAGGTCCTTTGTTGATAACATGTTCTAAATATAAACCCAAAAAGAAAAAAGTGCACTTAAATTAGCTCAAAACCGATTAAAAAACATTTAAAACAGTTCGCACTCGCACGCAAACGCGCCCGCAGGCTCCCCCACACGCCACCTAGAGTCATCATGCATCGTCATGTGCCAATAAATGCAACTGCACGTGGCCAGCATGCGCCACCCCCAGACCTCCAAGAGTCGGCGAGTGAACCTCACGCACCGTCGCCAGACCACCGGTTACTGGCGCGTGGTCATCATATGCCACCAGCATCTCCATCAGCCTAAAACTAGTTGGTTTGACCATGGTTCGAACCGGTTTGACCTCACTCAAGATCGGTTTGACTTGGATCTAACCCAGTCACCTAAGTCAACCAGTTTGACACAATCTGGATCGGTCAGAATGTGCATGGTTACCGAGGTTGACCTATTCAGATTTAATTTTTTTAAAATTATGCAATTCAGTCTCTATTAAAAATTGATTCTCAAAAATAGGTCCATTGAATTTTTGGAACCTTGCAAATTTGACCTAAAATCGAAAAAACTTCAAAAAAATCATAACTTGAAATTTAATTAGACCAAAAAATACAAGAAAAATATCACCAATATTCTTGTGAAATGCTCTTTATAGTGGTACCAATTTTACACAACTTGGAGCTACGAAAATTTCGATCAAAACTGAAAAAACTCCATTCAAGATATTTTGAAAAGCAATTTTTTCTGAACAAAAAAATTTCAAACTTTTCATACCGTAGGAATACAATCATGTATACATCCAGAAGCACATTCATCAATTATCATTTCACTAAAAAATAAACAAAAGATTTCTACAGAAAGTTTTAAAAAAAATCTTTATTGTAGTGAAGCCATAACAATTAATTGATCAGAACAAATTCAATTATTTAAACAATTACAACCTCTCATGCATCTACTCAATTAAAAAAAGAACCCAAATTACTGAAACTTACTGCATTCAACAAAGAATTCTGTCAAATACTCCTTTACAATGAAAAGGAACATGAATATTTCATAAAACTCACAGTAATTTATAAACATAAAAAAAACATGAGTATATCGTGAAATTTTTATTTAAAAAAAACTTATTAAAAAAATCGAACAAAAAAAATTCGGCAGAACAATTGAAACAGATAAACATGCTTAAAAACAAAACGAGATACCAACAATATGGCTCTGATACTATTTGTTGGATTCAGTGAATCACGTAACTTGAGAACAAGAATCACTAACATGTTAATTAATGCAGCGGAAATTTACAACCCTTTGGTATCCACGAAATGCTCCGTACTCAGGATCCAATATATAATATCATATGTATATAATCGTCCACGAATCAGTATAATTGTTTGAGTAAAAATGTTATTTTGATTTCAATGATAAAGGAATTCTGAGACAGGAATTAATTCTCTGAATTCACAGAACAATTCTTCTATTTTTTTAGAATATGAATTGTATTTTTACACCAGTACGTGCAGGCTATTGGATCCTTCTTCCTTTTTTTTTTTTTTTTTAAATTTGTGTGGCTTAAGGAAAGTCATGTAAAATTTTCTCTCAAATGTGTTACTATATAGACACATCTTGTTACTAAAAAGACAAAATATGTCTTACTAACCTTTAAAAAAATAATTTTTTTATACTTTTATAGTAACTTTATGGAGAATACGTACTTTTATTCAACTTTTTCACGGTAAATTTCATTTTCACAACATGCTTACCACTTTACATATAAAAGTAATTGTAATGCTGAGTAAGTAATATTGTCCACAGTGTAATGCTTTTTAATATACATAATAATACTCTCCGTCCCACAATAATTTTTTAAAAAATTGGAACGCTTTACAGTTATTTGCAAATCCAAAAGAAAAAATTCCATTATGACCTTGATGTATACATATTTACACAAATTTTAGCACACATTACACTTAATACAACTAACTTATTTACTTTATACATAAAATTTTATCAAATTACCACATACCACTACTCATTCCATACATAAATTCTTTAAAGTAGGTTTCATCTGTTTTTTGTGTTGTAGCAGCTACTGAGGACAATGGTGTAGTCATCAGTCATTAGGTTCAGTGAACAGTATTTAATTGCACAACTAACGCTGCATTGGGTCTAAACTCTCAACTCCATAAGTTGGTGAATGAATAAAGCCTTACAGAAATTTATGTATAACAGAATGAGTCTTAAATTAATTATTAATGCAGCAAATTATATTGAGAAATATTGCAGAATATGAAATCAAAGTTGAATAAAAAAAAATTACTGCTAGTATTAAAAAATTGCCAAAATTCACTGCTCCAATCAGCTGCTGAGCTGCCTCACATTATACTTGGCCAATTCCTTGTACTTCTCCACCACTCCAATCAAACATATAGTCTGAAAAAGTATGTTTTTAAAAGACACCTCAATTGTAAGGAATTGTCATATTTTATTAAAGACAAAAACTTGTGGGAACTTGAATTCACGGTGAGGTCGGTTTTGTCAATTATCAATATTATGTGTATACACTATCACTGTTAAAAAAATCAAGTACTCCATATTTTTGTAACAATGATAATATACATGAATAACAGTGATAGTGATTATATATAACAGTGATACGAGTTCATGTAAATTCATGTTCACAAGAGACCTACTACTTATAAAAGCTTTTTATAGGACCAGTTTTTCTAACCTTGACAATTTGAACCACTATGCTTATATTAGGGTTGACCAAATCGACTTTGTGAAGAGATGGAACTGATTTGGCTACTGCATCGATAACTTTTGCTCGATCAATCCCAGTGTTTGCACGAGCATCGTACAATACTGAAAACTGATAAAACCACAGCTTAAACAAAATCAAGTTTAAAGAGACTAAAGATGAAGATGGAGCATAATTAAATTCAGATTCTGTCGTTCTGTTTTTCTTTTTAGGGATTGAAAGGGCAAACTGTGTGCACTGATAAGATGTGAAAATCCTCCAAAATTCAAAATTCCATGCATTCGTCTCCTCCAGAAAAATCAAGGAAACCAAAACAGATGCAAAATCATCGTCCATGTTCTATATTTAATCTAGAACTCAGTAATAGTGAACGAGGTGTTGACAATTAATTGTGCTTTTGGAAAGGTGATTTTAAATTATTTTTGTAGGAAAATGTATGAAAGCAAAATGCTTTCTGCCAAATTTTAAAAGATAAAGTTTTATAAAAAATAACTTTGTTAGCAAATTTATTTACATAAATGCCCTGTTAAAATTGGTTATCACAAACACAATGAGGTTAGAATTCCTAAAAAAACAATCAGATTTCAGTTAATTTGTAGCTGCTTCTAAGAATCAACTTAAAGATTCAATTAATAGCCTAAATGTATTTGAAAACACTGTAAACACATATTTGTCTCCAAGAAATAAAAGATAGTAACAGAGGTTGGAAACCCCCCCTTAACTAGTCAACAAAAACAAAAAATGCTATACAAGAAAGTAACGTGCTTACCTTACGTGGGTTCTGAGTTTCTACAGGAAAATACTTCTCAATGACAGGTTTGATTGCTCGTTTAATTTCCTCATCTGATGTGTAGCATGAAACTTCAACTGGAAGCACTCTTAACAAAAACCTGGCGAAATAACATATCATGCTATCAGCCTGCGAGAGAGAGAGAGAGAGAGAGAGAGAGAGAGAGAGAGAGATTTCAGGAATGAACCTTGAAACATGTTTCTTGGTTGAAGCCAGAGATGTCATCATGTGGTGAACAATTTCCTTTGGGCCGGGATCTCCATCCTTTTTGCGCATTTGTATAAAGACAACACCGTTACATCCAGTATCAAGTTTATTGAAACGCCTCTGCTCAAGCAAAGAGAAAAACATCATCTAAACTGCAATAATCATATATTTGACCATAAAGAGGAAAATTTCAAAGTGTCAAAATATCAAATGTTGATTTAAGTAGCACATCACTTCCTTGGTCAAAATGAAAAAATATGAAACATGAAGTGGTATAGCTCAAGTAGTTAGAGCACCACTACATATGACCGAGAGGTCATGGGTTCGAGTTAACATTTGCCCTATAAAAGAAAATATATTAAAAATTTGAAATTTTAGAATAGGGAAAAGTAAAAAAACAGAAACAAGTTTAATAGGTGTGAAGTATCCTATTTCAGCAGTGTAATAAATAACTTCAGTGTAAAAATTTCCAGGCAAGTGATATTCAAGAACATACACAATGACCAGCAGCAATAAGAATCATAATTTTGTGAAAGAAGATAAAAATCCAACAAATATTCTTAACTCACCTTGCTCTTATCTCCCAGTTCTTTTAGCTCTTCTTCGATAAGCTGATCAACAGATTTCTGCTCCGACTTTACAGATAATTTTTCACATTTAGGGGCATCTGCTTCTATGCATTGTCTCTTTGCCGGTGGCTCCACAACTTCAGCTTCTTTCTGCTCATCATTCTCAATCTTTGGTTGTGCTTCATCATCGTTAACTTCAGGTGCTGACTCATCAGCTTCTTTCTTCTCATCATTCTCAGGTTTCTCATTCTCCTCATTCTTTTGTTGTGCTTCATTATCCTTAATTTCAGGTGCCGACTCATCACTTCCACCAGCACTAGTTGCAAGGACAATTTCATCTTTGCTCTCCCCTGCCCCTATCTGTACATTTTTATCCTCGACGTTATCATTATTGGTATCTTCATCATCAGCATCATCACTTTCGCTTCCAGAAGAATCGGAGTCTGTGAATTTGATGATTTTGTTCATAGGCTTCTTACACAGTTCTGCTTGTTCAACTTTACCCTCCACAAGCTCGTCATAAAACTGTCTCAGAGAACAAACATAAATTAACTGGGTTCACTTTGTTCAACCTTCAAAGAAAGGAAAAGAAATAGAATCCATGAAAAATGATATCAGTTGTGAATTAATTATTTATAGCTTTGTTGATTAAATTAAATATATTAGCATATGACGAACGAATAAATTGATGTTCGAAAGCACATAATATCTCAAAACCTCACAAATCAAAGGAATAAATAACAAGTAGCAAACTAATCAACTTGAGGATCTTCATCAAAAATTATTCTCCCACCCCATCTTCACCTTCCAAATAGTTAAATTTAACTTCGTCTCTATTAATAACTTTTGAAATCACTTTTTTCAAAAGTTGTGAGAATTAGTTATTCGTAGCAAGTGATTCTCCCATATTTTTGTAGAATGTATACACCACCAAAGTCTAAAAGAGGAAGAGGATCTTCTCAAAGAACACAAACCCGTAATACAAATTTAAACAATTGACTTAGTTCTCTCCCTAAAATCCCATTCATACAATATTCAAATAAATTCAAAATGTGACGCTCAGGGTATCTGATCAGAGGTAAATTCAGAAAACATGTATTATGAGAACTATTGTATAAACATCTGAACATCCAATTCTCTGTCCTCTCTTTCTCCCTTTCTTCCAAGTAATGATCAAACAATAACCTCAACATACATAATTTTCACTAGCAATTTGACATTTTTTTAAATTCATTTAATAGTTCATTGCACATTTTTAAGTCTCTGACAAAAAGGCTTTATTTAAGTGTGTTTTCAAATGGATAAACTAATAATCAGGCAGTAATAACATGCACAATGAATAACATCATCATCCAAATCAACTCTTGCATCCAAACCGAACAGGCAGCAAACCAAACACTAAAAACACGAGCATTTGTTGTCAACCCATAAGCTTCCAATTTAGATGAAAGCATATATGAAATTTTGTCATAAATATGCAATATTTACCACGAATGTTGGAGAAAAAATAAACTAATAAAGTACAGCCATCTCATGAAACTGACACATGATAAAAGAGAATAGACCTTCTCATTGAATGTATTTCGTAAATTGATCATTTTGAAAATAAAAATCATAACTTTCCAAGACAAAGTATAAAAATAATTTTTATGAGAAAAATATAAATTGTGCATATTATCTTTAAGTTGGTACTTTCTTTGGAAAAGTAGTACTTTTTTCCTCAGAACACTATCCACAAGAGATTTTCCCACGAGTTTTTGTGATGATAAAATGATTAGTTTTGAAGTTCCACCTATACTAAGATGCTTGAAAAACTAAGGTGGCATTTGTTTTAAATTTTCAACGGTAGTGGGAATAAAGTTTCATTTTCCCTCTTGATTCTTATATATGCTGAATGAGTATTTGTCTTCATGGTGATTACATCATTAATTTTGTGCTCCAATTTTGAAGAAAATGGACAAAAAAAGCAAATTGATAGTTATGGCATGGGAGATTGATTAAGGACAATCATTATAAAATGAGGGGATAATTATTTACCTTATTTAGGAGAAAAAATAATGTGGTATAACATCTTTCATCCTCCTCACTAATTTATTTTTACTTTTATTATCATTAAAAAATTTGCATAACAAACACCCTCTCATATTATCAAAAACCACCAAACCTTCCCATTTATTAATATCAAAATTAGGATGAGACAAAAAAGAAACACAAATATTTTGAATAACTAATTTAAAAACCCGAATTTGAATTTTAAAATCTAAAATTCATTCTAATTTAAGTTTTAAAAATAGATTTTTAAAATATTAACTCTATCCTTCATAAATAACTTATAAAATATATCAATTAACTACTATTTTATTTTTACACCACCCAATATCTATTCTACTACTTTTTTCTTTACATCATAAAATTAAAATCTTTTTTCTTTTATCAGTAGTTAGTTACATCAAGTCCCGCAACACTCCAAGAATAAATAAACTCCTAGTCAATCTTATATCTCACATCTCCCAATTCGTTCTCAGGTCACTCACTCAAGTGAGGAGCCCGGTGGTCAGGCTAACTCACCTGATTTCATAAAATTAAAATCTATCCTCCTCAAAAACCAAAAAAAAAATTCTAAATTTTAAAAATTATTCATTTTCAAAAATTCACATAAACCTAAAAAGGAGCACCCCCAGAAGTTCGACAATAATAACTCATCAAAAATTCAACATATACATGTAATATATATAACCCATTTTTTCTCTTCCTTAGTCTATCTATATTGAGGAAAATATAGAAGAAAAAAACAGAGAACTTACAGAGTCGATAACATTAATGGCTTCATGTGAGGCCTGGTATTCCCTCCCACCATCACACGTTATAAAAAAGCCCTCAACTCCTGGCCGTAAAGGGTAAGCACCCTTTTTCACTGGCTTCTGTAAGAACCCACCATTAAATAAAAAAAAAGGAAATATAAATTTAGCTGCAATTATTCGAGATAGAGTGTTCTTACATTATGGGGAAGGTAATTCTTCCTTTTCTTGTTATTTTTGTTGGGATTGGTCGACTTGGATTTGTTCTCGGGCGCCATTGTAGAACTGAAGAGTTCAGAAATCCAGCGAGGTTTTTACGGACTATTTATGGACCTTTGATTTAACGGTCGCGCCTAATTTTCTTTATTTCCCTTCCCAAAAGATGCACATATGTATAAAAAAGGCCCCAGTCTTACTCCATTGCTGGCCGCTGCCTCATCTTCATCTTCATTTTCTGAAGAAAAACACCATTCAGTACAGCATTAAACTAATAATAACGGAAAAAACCCACTACTTTTCCAACACTGATTTATCGAAAATTCAACACCTGAGACTGATTTGTCGAAAAATACAATACTTGTAACACTGGTTTATCGAACAGACAAAAGAAGCGAGCGATTTTCGTTCGAACGGACCTTTTATTGAAAAAAGAAGGCGCGACGCGGGCGTGGGCGGCGGGCATCCGCTGCAGATCAAAAAACAAAAAGAGGAAGAAGCGAAAAAATTGGTGAGGAAGAGAGTCTGATTTAGGAGGGTTTTTTCTTCAAAGCGTTTAGGAGAGGGTTTTTTCTTTTAAGAAAGGTATATGTGTGTGTATTAACAAATGGAGGTTACATAGCCGGGCCTTGATTGAATACTCTATGGCCCATGTTACT
This sequence comes from Prunella vulgaris, assembly GCA_026898435.1. Taxonomy (NCBI): domain Eukaryota; kingdom Viridiplantae; phylum Streptophyta; class Magnoliopsida; order Lamiales; family Lamiaceae; genus Prunella; species Prunella vulgaris. The sequence continues at coordinate 20,945 of JAPKLY010000762.1, read as the reverse complement.
CGCACAAGCCTTTTTTTAAAATACACTCCAGATGAATATACTATTTTTTTTTCGCAATTTTTTTGAATTTTTTTGATATTTTTTTCAAAAATAGTACCAAAATAAAAAAAAAAATCGAAATTTTTTACCAAATATTTTTAAAGATAGTGCATTTCTTAAAATAGTCGATGTCAATAACCTGGGCCATACTCTATTGAGCTAAAGCACATTGGGCAACAGTGGTCATTTTTAAATTTATGATAGACCCAAGACCCAATATTTAAAAAGTACATCTCAAAAAAAAATTTACATTTTTATATATAATTGTGAAATATATAAAATGTTCTTTTTATTTACTAGTTTATTAAACTTAGTAAGTATATATCTCTACAATAAAATTTCATATTTTTAAATTCATAATATTAACACAAAAACTTATATAAAACGTTTCACGGTGTGAAATGATACCATATTGTTAAATGATTCAAATATTAACCGGACGGATCGGGTCGCGTTTTTCAGCAACGGGTCGGCCAACAAAAATGGGTCATTAATAATTGTGTGTATTCAAATTCTGTATTCACACTTTTCATTCCTATTTTGCTCGACTTCTTCTCGTTCCTCTCGTTCTCGCGTCTTCTTTCTCGATCTCCGTAGGTTATTTCGATGGTTTTTGCGATGGTTACCGACGGTTTTCTTCATTTCCATCCTTATATTTGCATTTTGAGGTATTTTTTCTTACTTTTTCAGCTTCATTTTAATTTTATTCCTATTTTCTCATGCAATATTTTTGGTAAGTGAATCCTAGGGTTTCTGTGTTGTTATTCTTCATGTTTTATTTGTTCATAAGGGTTTTTTGTTAAAAGCTTGTTCGTATGCTTTAAATCCTGGGTTTTTTGTGTTTTATTTGTCAGTTTTTTTAAATTATGTGTGTGTGAAGATTTTCTGTTCTTATTATGTCGTATTGTTCAAATGCATGGTCGTTTTGTTTAAGCGTTTTGGATCAAATGTTAATATTCCTTTTTTTTTTGTTCGTTCAATGTTTTCGATCAAATACTGGATCAGTTGATGTTTTACTTTTTAGTAACACAAATATTCGTGTATAGTAACATAAATAGTAACATAGTTTTTTGTTGTTTCGTAACACATTTTTTGTTATTTAGTAACGTGTAATTCTGTCAGTATAATTATTATTGATGTTTTATGTTTAGTAACATAAATATTCTTATATAGTAACATGTATTATTACCATATAGTAAGATAAATAGTAACATAGTTTTTTATTGTTTAGTAACACATTTTTTGTTATTTAAGCATGTAATTTTGTTTGTATAATTATTGTTGGGTTGTAACATGCATTTTATTGATTTGTAACATGTATATTGCTATAAAGGAACATACTTTTTGTCTTGTAGTAACATGCATATTTTCTGTATTTTATTTATTCTGTAACTATAACATGTATTTTTTTTAGTTTTAACATGTATATTAATGATTTGTAACATGTATATTATTTAATAGTAACACATTAGAGTTTTTTGCATTTTTGGTCCCGTAGGTCACGCTTGACTGCGGTTTTGGTCCCAATGTTAGCGCTTTTGGTCCCGTTCTCATATTTTTTTACACTTTTGGTCCTGCCGTCTAAAAAATCATCAATAATAAACGGAGAATGCATGTGCCCACCAAATGACTTCCTTTTTAATTAAAAATTAAAAAAAATCAGCATTCCAATCGGCTGATAAAACATTCAGATTACAAAAAAACCTAAAATTCCCAAATTCACAACCCTAAAACACACTCCAATCTCGCGTTGCTCCATTCCAGGTGCCCCAATGCGGTGCTCCGTTTCCAGCGCCCCCAACCACCGACGGCGTCCTCTGTCTTCTCATTCCCGGTGCCCCCAACACAATAATCTTCAAAATTACCTCTCGTTCCCACCGATCCATCTCTAGCCTTGATGGACAACAATCAAAATCCTCCAAAGAGACCTTTGAAGACAAATAAGTATCTTCCTTATGAAGGACCTAGACCAAAAATTGGAGCCATATTGCAGAGAAAATACCTGGTTCGATTCGGGGCTCCTAACTACGGTAAGAACATAATATATTTGAAATTAGTGTAATTATGGTGTTAATTTTCTTTGTATGATATTGGAAAATTGTGATGTGAAATTAAATAAAATAAATTGGATTCATATGAAATTAGACCATTGTTCTTGACTGAAAATTAGTTATTTTAGGGGTTCTTTGATAAGATTATAAGCTTAATATGTTGTGAATAGAATCTGGAAAATGAACCTTTATTTGTAATTGAATATTTCCAAATTTTTTGTATATGTTGTGCATAGTTATTTTTTGTAATTGATATTTTTTGTTTACATTGTAGGCAATATAAGAGGTTTGTAACCATTAAAATGCATCATGGTGGAGAGATGTATGAGAAAGAAGATCAGAACTTTGACTACAGAGGAGGAACAATCAGTGCATTTGATTTTGTTGATACTGCAAGGGCAGATATGAAGTAATTTGATGGGTTAGCTTGTCAACTAGGATACCTTGGAGATAAGGTATTCTATTCCAAGAACAAAAATGGAAAAATGATGGTTGTAGATGGTGTATTTGATATTAAAAGAGTTTTCAATGATCATATAAACAGAGTATGCCATATGTATTTAGATGCTGCCAGAGATGATATATTGAGTGAGAATGAGGATATTGAGGGAGAGGTTGAGTGGTATAATGAGGAGAATATAGAAAATGTAGGAAGTATGGTGCAAAATAAAGAGGTTGGGGATCTTGAGGCAGAGAACATGAGCAATAGAGAGGGAGTAATTAATGGGCAGATTATAGAGGGAAATGATGCTGAGCAAGTTATTAAGGGAAATTTTTTTGAGCAAGATAGAGCAAAAGAAACTGATGAGCAGGATCCAGTTGGAGGAGATGAGGATAGCCGATCAATGAAGTATAACTTGAGGTTTTTAAAGAGAAAAGGGCAACAAACTGTTAATTCTTCAGGATCAGAAGATGAATCAGATGAAGATTTCAAGTGTTACATGAGTTATGAAGATGAATTTTGGGATGACATCATGTATGAAGAAAACATAGACAATGAAGTAGAATGGGCTAGAATTGTGAGAGAAAATGTTGAGCAAGATGAAGTGTCTGTGGATGAATCAAGTGGTGATGAGGATATTAATAATGAATCTGATTTTCATAGTATTGCATCATCTGAAGATAGGGGTGGCAATTTCGTACACGACATGATAACACGACACGAAAATAATACAAAAATTGCGGGTTAGTGTTTAGGCTTATCGTGTTCATGTTGTTATCGTGTCGACCTGACAAGGACATGAAATTTTCGTGTCGTGTTTGTGTTTGTGTCGTGTCGACCCGTTAAACACGATAAAATTAACAGATAACACATTAACTCGTTAGCAACTTGTTAATCCGTTTGTGATCTGATATACGATAGTAATATATATCTGATAGTAACACGTTACACGTTAATAAATTTTAAATTTCAAAGTATTAAATATATTATTAAAATTTATTAAATCTAATCTTGTAAATATATTAAAATCTCAATTCCAAAATACTAATAATATTTGAATTTTTCTAAAATTTAAATTTAAAATACAAATAGAATTTTATATAACAAATTAACAATGTTTCGTGACTTTTCAATTTCCACTTTTTACTTTCCAACTTTCTAATCCATTTTCCAATATCAATTAGAATATCAGAGATTCAGAGATCGGTTTCCACTTTCCAATATCTACACTTCAAACAAGAAAATCTTTATTATTTCTCTCTCTCATTCTTTCGACTTTCAAGTTTTAGGGTTTCTGCATTTAGGGTTTTCTTTCATTCCCTCTTCACTACGGCGAACAACACTTGCTTCTGGTTTAAAGGTTAGTTTTCAATTTCACCATCTTCTTTAAATTGTATTTGCCTATTTGGTAGGAGATCCAAAAGCGTCTTGTTGGTTAATATTCTTGAACGATAATATACTCGTTAAAAGAATTTTGAACTTAGGAGGGAAGGGTTGTTTCTTTTAACTTCAAAAGTCGTAACTAAAGAGAAACAGTTTCGTATAATGGTATTTGGACTTAGGAGGGAAGCGTTGTTCCTTTTACTGGTAGATTTGATGATTTTATTTCTTATTATTGTGTCATTTGTATTTTTATTTCATATTATTGTGTCATTTGTGTGAATATGTTATGTTCCAGATCTAATCTTCTACTGTAAACTCTATTTATTTTGTGCATAGGTGATAATGTCTTTTGTTACTGGGATTGGGAGTGCTAGCGTTCTTGGTGGAGATAACATAGATAACATAAATTGGAAGAAGAATAAAATCCGGATGCAGAAGTGCTAAAACAAAAGAAAAAAAGGAAACAAAGGTCAGATGTTTGGTCTCACTTTATTGTTATTGAAACTCATAGTGATGGGTTTAAAACTTGCAAGTGCTCTATTGTGGGCATGTCTATAATAAGATAAGTAGTAGAACTGGAATGGGGAATATGAAACGACATTTAGAGACTTGTCCTAGGAGAAACACTCATGATGTTGGGCAGATTTTGATTACTAAAAGTGGTGCTCCTAAATTTGACGCTAAACATTTACGAGAGTTGTTATGTGTTGTTGTGGTTGTTCATGATTTGCCTTTTCGTTTTGTTGAATATGATTGCATCAAGGATGCTTTTGAATATCTTCATCCTGATGTTAAGTTGGTTTCTAGAAATACATTGAAAGCTGATGTGTTGAAAATGTATACACGAGAGAAAGTAAGGATTAAATCTATGTTAGAGATGACACCTGGTAGAATATGCTTAACATCTGATTGTTGGAGCTCAATTACCACTGATGGTTATATTTCCTTAACATCTCATTTCATTGATAAAGATTGGGTGCTACAAAAAAGGGTATTGAACTTTTCTCTTATGCCTTCTCCACATACCGGTGTTGCATTATCTAACAAATTGTTGTCTATGCTTTCTGAGGAGGGGATAAAAAACAAGTTGTTTGCATTGACGTTAGACAATGCTTCTGCAAATGATGTGGTTGTTGACTTATTAGTCACACAATTGAAATTGAATGGTGCACTAATTTCTAATGGTGAGTTTTTCCATATTCGTTGTTGTGCACATATCATAAATTCGGTGGTGCAAGATGGTCTAAAAGATATTGATAAAGTTGTCACTAAAATTCGTGAGAGGATCACAAATGAGAAAACAGATTTTTTTAGAATGTATGGGCATGGTATCATTAAGTAGTAAGAAAGGATTGAGGCAAGATGTGCCCACAAGGTGGAATTCGATATTTTTTATGCTTGACAATTCTTTGTATTTTCAAAAGGCTTTTATGCATCTACAATTGAGGGATCCCAACTACGTTCACTGTCCAAGCTTGGTTGAATGGGAAAAGGTAGAAAAATCCGTAGTTTCTTGGGATTGTTTTATGAAGTTTCCAACATGTTTTGTGGAAGTAAGTACCCAACTTCCAACCTCTATTTTAGGCCAATTGTGACATGTTATGCTTCTTTGAGACAAAGTAAGAACAGTGATGATGAGTATATGAGGAATATGGCAACAAAAATGTTGGAAAAGTTTGAGAAATATTGGCTAAATTTCAATTTGGTGTTGACAATAGCAGCTGTCTTTGATCCTCGTTATAAGCTTCAATTTGTGGAATTTTCTTATAAAAAATTGTATGGGGTTGGTTCTCGCCAATATTTGCAAGTTAAAGAGAAATTGTTGGCACTCTTTGATGAGTACTCTACATCATGTGTTGATCAAGTGGAGACTGACAGAAATAATCATATTGTTGCTTCAAGTGCTGATTTTGAAAGTGAAATGTCAGTAGCCATGGTTGAGGTAACATGCAATTAATATAAGTTTACTATGTTTATTTGTTAATATTACATATTCTGATTTTTTTTAATTGTTTGTAGGAATTTAGTGCTTTTGATACTGAGTTTGGATTGAGCCAACAAAAATCACAGTTAGAACTTTATTTGGAAGAACCACGCATGGATGTAAAGTCTAATTTGGATATTCTCGAGTATTGGGAAGGAAATCAATATCGATATCCTCTTGTTGCTTGCAAGGCCCAGGATATTTTAAGCATTCCTATAACCACAGTAGCTTCAGAATCAACTTTTAGTGTTGGTGGAAGGGTGCTAGACCAATATCGAAGTGCGCTTAAACCAAACATTGTGGAAGCAATCATTTGTAAAAGAGATTGGTTGTTTGGAGACAAAGGTATGAATTTTACTGAATATATGAATTGTTTATAATTTCTGACTTATTGTTATAATTTAAGTTTCAAAACATTTCTGTTTTATTTTTATATTTTTAGTTTCTCAGAAGCACCTAAGTTGGTGGAAGATTTGATTGATACTAGTTCTGATATTACAACAGAATCTTCCACCTTTATGTGAAAGGTATGAGCTTATAATATATATTTTTTCTTTGTTTTCAGCTATGTTGAGTTATTTACCACTTCTTAATATTTTATTATTCTTCTATAATGTACACAGGTGGTTGCTTTAAAATTGGAAGTGATATTTTGGGACTGAAAACTTGGGAATTGGCTGATTGATTCTGGTTTTGATTAGGAATGGCAGCTTCAAGAATGATTATCTATAAGATTTATATGTTTTGCTTCGTCATTTATGTTAGGGATTTAAAGATAAGACTTGAACTTAGTATTGTAATTTGTGTAGTGGTGATTGTTGCAAGGCTTGTAAGCTGCTATTTTTAAGTGTTTTAATCAGATTAGGTACTTTTTATTGATATTTAGATGATAATATTTTAATACATTATTTATGTCAAAGTCTCAGTTTTATTTTCATGTCCTTATCGTGTCGTGTCGTGTTGACACGAAAATTTTCGTGTTCGTGTTATCAGAATATTTATGTCAGAGTATTAGGTTTATTTTCGTGTTCTTATCGTGTCGTGTCGTGTTGACATGAAAATTTTTGTGTTCGTGTTGATACATTTCTTATCGTATCGTGTTCGTATTTAGGCTTATCGTGTCGTGTCGTTATCATGTCGACACGATTACACGATTTGCCACCCCTATCTAAAGATGCTGATTAGGTTGATAGAGACAAAGAAATTACATTTAGAGCCTCTCAAGTGGAGAATCCAGAGTTCTTCATGGAACAAATTTTTCCTACAAAGCAGTTATTCAAAGAAGCTGTAAATATGCATAGTGTCAAAACTGGAAGAAGCTTAAAGTTTTCCAAAAATGATGCAAGAAGGATTTATGCAAGATGCAAGCAAGAGGGTTGTAATTGGCACATTAATGCCTTGAAAGTCTCAGGGAAAAAAGGCTTTCAAATAAGAGAGATACTTCAAGAACATACTTGTGCAAGACAATATCATGTGGACAATGTAAAATCTGGGTGGTTGGCAAAACAATATGAAACTGAGTTCAGGGCTGATCCAAAAAAGAATGTGAAAGGGTTCATGCATACAACTAGTTTGAAGTTTGGGTTTCATATTTCCCCTTATCAAGCCTACAGAGCTAGACAGAAGGCATTGAAGCATATTGAAGGGAATTCCACTGAGCAATACACAAAACTTTGGGACTATTGTCAAACATTGATTGAGAGAAACCCAGGATCAACTGTTAAACTGAAATTGGATGATGGACCTACTGGAAATACATTCAGCAAGTTGTACATTTGTTTAGCAGCATTGAAGAATAGGTTCAAATCTGGCCTTAGACCATGGATTGGAGTAGATGGTTGCCATCTAAAGGGTCTTTGTGCAGGTGTGTTGTTGACTGCAGTTGGGATAGACCCCAACAATGATACATACCCATTGGCTTATGCAGTTGTGGGGAGTGAGACTATGGAAGCATGGGAGTTGTTATTGCAACTCCTAAAGGCATATTTGATGGTTGAGAGGGAAGACATGTATACTTTCATGTCAGATAAACAAAACAGTCTTATTCCAGCTTTTGAGAATATAATTCCAGGTGTAGAGAACAGATTCTGTGTAAGACACCAACATGGTATCATGAAGAGAGTCAGATTCAAAGATGATGCTTTCAAGAAGCTATTGTGGAAAGCTGCTAAGGCTACAACTGTATCTTCATTTAACAAGGCAATGAGCAAGATTGGAGATTTGGACCCTATGTGTCTTGCATGGCTGCAAGAGAAACCTGCTTCACAATGGTCAAGGTCACATTTCAACACCTATGCAAAGTGTGACACTCTTATCAATAACATGTATGAGATATTCAACTTTGCAATGTTAGATGTAAGATCATCACCTATCCTAACTATGTTAGAGTGGATCAAAGAATACATCATGACCTGGTTGTAGAAGAACAGAGACAAGTGTGAAAGAACATGGGAGGGAAGAGCTGTTTGTGGTAGGATTAGAAACTTGTTGTGGAAGAGTATGTAGGCTTCCAAGTACTGCATACCATTAAAATCAAATGATTGGAGTTATGAGGTAACAAGTTTTGATGGATCAAAATATGTAGTGGATTTGAAGGCATGTGTTTGTGATTGTAAGCTGTGGGAGTTATTTGGGATATCATGCAAGCATGTTGTGAGTGCAATATGTTCACAAGGATGGGAAGTGGAAGATTTTGTCCACAAATGTTATTCTGTGGACACATACACAGCAGTTTATGCACACAGTATCACACCAATGAATGGACAAGATTTATGGAATAAGACTGAATACATTCCTCCGTTGCCCCCAAACTTTGGGAAAAGGATGAGAGGAAGACCTGAGACAAGAAGAAGGGCTATTGCAGGTGAAGAAGGAAAGAAATCAAGAGGAGTTCAAAGAATGCCAAGATAAAAATTTAAGCTAACTTGCAAATTTTGTGGTGAAGAGGGTCATAATCGGAATGGTTGTCAATGGAGGAAGATGACAGAGGAATTTATGGAAGATGAAGAGGCTGCCAATAATGTAGCTGATGAAGCTATGGAGATTACTCAACCTCCTGATTTTCCACCAATGACACAAGATGAAGGAACCCAATCAACTAGAGAAATTGTAAGATTCTCCTTTATCTTTTTATTATGTCGTAGTTAAAAAATTTATAACTTGAATTATTTAATTGTCTATTTAACAGGTTGAGCAAAATCAGGGTATTTCTAGTAGGCCAACAACTAGGCAAGGAAGAAAGAATATGATAATCCTGTAAACATTGTCTATTTTACTTTTATTGGTTTTGATGTTAACATGTATCTTTTCTGGTTTTTTAATCTTTGAGTAGGTAAAAAAAGGGCTGAAACAAGTGGAGCTAGTACTTCAAGGAAGGTTCGAGTTCAAGAATCTCAAGTGCAGGAATCTCAAGCTGAAGAACATGTTGATCCTCAGGTATACTTAGTGATAACTTTATGTATTTATTAAAGTGATTAGAGAAATTTAATTTGAATTAATTTGCTTAATATATAGAACACTCAGATGTCACAGACACTCAATGCTGGTGGGCTAAGAGAGGCTACAAGTAAACCACCTCCACAAATGACATTTCAGCCTCAAAATTTTATTGGAGGTCAAGTTCATGTTGGTGCTTCAAGTTCCAGACCTCTTGCACCCTCACTTGGGATGAATTTCAGTCCACATACCTACATTGGATGCAATGTGAATATTGGTGGAGTGAATACAAACAGAGATGGTATGCGGGTGATATCACAAGCAGGTAAGAAGTTTGTGACATTATCTAGTCTTACTGAAGCTGCAAAAGACAAGAAAACTAAGAAAGGAAAGGAGTTGGGGAAAAAGAAGTAGTATATCTTATGGTTCTGTTTAGGATTTGTGTTGGTTTAATTATGTCGAAGAATTTTAATTATGTCTTCTTGTGTTGTTGAGACTGTTTAGGATTTGTGTTGTGTCGTTGGTATGAGGATACTGCATTATGGATCTATTTTGATTATGCTATGTGATACGATTTGCATTTGGGTATAATGTGTATGTCTTTTAGATGTCATGCAGTTGAGTTGTTAGATTTGATTGTTGTTTAATACTCCCTCAGTCCCAAAACTACTTTCACACTTTCCTTATTTGGACGTCCCAACTCTTCTTTCACACACCAAAAAAGGAAACTTTTCTCTCTCACAAAAGTCAACAAAATACACTTTTTCTTATTTTATTATTTAACTTTACACTCACATATTTACTTTTCCTTGGTTCGCGTGCCCAGAACTACTATGAAAGTAGTTCCGGGACGGAGGTAGTATATAATTGACTGCATAGTGGCATACAAAAGGCAATATGTGCATTACATTAACTTCAAGGTAGTAGGTGTATTCATTACATTACTTGAAAATGCTAGTAGCTAATACAAAGGTGAATTACATTAACTTGAAGATAGTTGGAGCCCAAGATAGAATTATTACAATGAAAAGAACAACTCTAAGTTGTTTCAGTTGTGAAAGTTCTTCACCCATATGCACCATGTCTTTCTTCAGTAGTTCAGCCATTTCAATTGCATTTTTCTCTCCTTGTGTTGCATCCTTTAGCTTCTAAGTCAGATCTAGATTCTTAGAAACTAGAGAATCGATTCTCCTAATCATTCCAGGAAACATGCCTTGCGCTGCAACTTCTTGTTCATCAGCCCAAACAAAGAAGTTGCACCCGCCACTCATGGAGTCGACACAGGTATGGAACAACCTACCTTTGCTCTTCGGCCTTTGAGAAATGTATGTGGCCACAGGTTTTCCACAATAACATATGAGTTGATGTGTGCATTTTGTTGATGAAGAGGATAAAGACATTTCTTTGGTATTTTTTGTGTTGAATGAGGAGTTTAGGGTTTTGGGGGTGATTTATAATGATGAAGTATTCATTTTGGTGTAAATCCATTGATTTTTCCCTCCAAAACTGTGACTTGTTAAAGTTTGGGACAAAAAGAGCAAAAAGCTAACGGTGGGACCAAAAGTGCAACAAAATATACGAACGGGACCAAAAGTGCAACAAAATATACGAACGGGACCAAAAGTGCTAGCTTTGGGACCAAAACTGCAGTCAAGCGTGACCTGTGGGACCAAAAATGCAAAAAACTCCCAATATGAACATGCAATCATAAATCTTGTTTACCTCTTGAGCAAGGGTGTAAATGGCGGTCGGCGGTCGGCGGGCGGCCGACCACCTTCAAGCGCCAAGGCCGCCTAGGCGGCGCCTAGGCGGTGCCAAGATTTTTTAATATATTTCTAATTATTTTTAAAAAAATTCTAATAATATTAATTTTTTCTAATAAAAATATACATTTCACAATAAATTGTAAACTTAAAATAAAATATAATTAATAGTTTAATACCCAAATGCATTTTTCACAAAATACTACAAGTCCACAAAATGCTAAAAAGTAAAAACCATCATAAAATGACATGTTCATCTTCTAAACAAAATACAAAATACATCATACGAATAAACTATCAATAGTTTAAACTAAATTATCATCAAATAACTTAAAAAAAAAAAATCAAAAATCCCGCCAAACTCGCCGTTTTCTTGAAACCGCCGAGACCGCCTAGGCGGCGCCAAACCTGATCTCCGCTATTTCTCATCGCCAAGGCATAGTCATCGGCGGTCGGCCACCGCCAAGCGCCTAGGCGGCCTTGGCGGCCGCCATTTGCATCAGAGCTCTTGAGGGTCCTTCCCTAAACTTTGGGCCCTTTTCTTCCTCTCTTGCTCAAGACTCCGGAAAAGTCTTTGCTCTATATGATCACTAATTTTTGTTCCTCGGAGATGTTGAGCCTCAGGATATGGAGGATGGACTGATGCACGTACATCTGTCTCACTCTCTTTTAATAGGTAAAATGGACAAGTGTACTCCACTGTTTCATGATCTTACTCAGCATTAAAGAGAGTGCATATCTAATGTTGCCACTGGTCACATTTGTCACATTGTATCCACTGAAATTAAGAAACTTATTAGTTATAATGACACTTGATGATCAGACAACCAAATCAGAATAAATGAGCAAATGGAGGTTAATCTCACCGGTTCAACATAATCAAATGCATTCCTGCCCTTAGTAAGCTCTGCTTTCAAAACCGAATGCTCATAAAAAAGGATGACACGGCGAGAATCCTTGAAAATTGGGTGCAAAAGCAGTATATTGGATCCTCATCCTCTAAAAAGTAGCAAGTGAAATTAGGCATGATTCCAGCTCCACAAGATGCACATGACATTATCTGGGCAGCATATAGTAACGTCTCATTCATGCATAACTGACAAGTATTTTCCCCAACTGTGGGGGCAGTCATCTTTCCACCCCGCACATTCTATTCAAGAATGACAAAGTGCAAAAGGAGTGAGATATGATAGGACATCATTTAAAAAACAAACAGAGACAAGTGTGCACACCTTGTTTAAAGATGGATTCAAAGTGCACAAGTGCACTTCAATTTGCTCAGCCGTAAATGAATCGATCAATGAAAGACACGAGGCTTTCGAATCCTTAGTCAGCTGGATGGTGCTCTGTCCATCACCAGTTGGTGATTCTTCACAACT
>JAPKLY010000761.1:133069-146429 GCA_026898435.1 Prunella vulgaris | reverse complement strand
CTCCCACGCCACAAACGCTCATCACTTCACTTTTCTCACCCATATCTCTCTCTCTTCCACACATACACCCACACTTTCCATAGTGAGAGAAACCCCTAACATCCCGCCATTTACACACATTGAGAATGGCGTCCACTGCTGCATCACCAGCTTTCTGCGGCATCCGCAAGGCATCGACCGCCGCCGCCACCAGGGCGTCGCTCAATGCCCCCTCCACCCGCTTCCTCCCCAAAACCCCACTCCGCCGCCTCGCTTTCTCCTCCGCCGCCGCCGAGCCCCTCCTGTCTCACCATGTGGCCACCAAGCTGCGATCATTTGGGAGTTCCGGCAAGCCCATTAGAGGCGTCGCCTCCATGGCTAAGAAGAGCGTCGGGGACCTCAGTGCCTCCGAGCTCAAGGGCAAGAAAGTCTTTGTTAGGGCTGATCTGAACGTGCCTCTTGATGGAGAGCAGAACATTACTGATGACACTAGGATTAGAGCTGCCATTCCGACCATCAAGCACCTGATTAACAATGGCGCTAAAGTTATTCTTTCTAGTCATCTGGTGAGTTCATTTTCTTTTTCTCTATCTGCAGCTCTTGGCTCTATGGCTCTTGTTTCATTTATTGAATAATTTATCTAAGTCTAGTATATTGGTTTTCTCTACATTGTTCTAATCAAATTTACTGATTTGACTTTGATTTGATCTGATTAATTGATGACTTGTTAGCTTGATAACATATTCAATTTAGACTTGTGTATTTTTTCGGAGTGGTTATGATATGTGATGTTATGGCCTCAGTTTGATTAATTTCATTGTGAATTGTAAATTACAGCTGGTATTTGATTCTGATATGATCCAATTGACCGGTGAAGCATCTACCAATTCATTTTGTAAATTCATCAGGGTGTTTCTACTTCTTGCTATGATGGCACAGCTATGCATAAATGATCTTCTGTTTTCATTATCTGCCCTCTTCTTAATCATGCCATAGTTGCTATCTTTTAAAGTTTCTGTTCATATGTTTGGCTTTCCAGGGAAGACCAAAAGGCGTCACCCCGAAATACAGCCTTGCACCTCTTGTTCCCAGGTTATCCGAACTGCTTGGTATTCAGGTACCAATTTACAGGAAATCAAATTTACAAATTTCATAACACGTTTTTTAAAAGGTACGTGAGAAGTAATTGGATTTATATCTTCTTCTATATTTTAATTATGAAATGACGGGTTTAACCAGGTTGTGAAAGCGGATGACTGCATTGGTCCAGAGGTTGAGAAGTTGGTGGCTGGACTACCTGAAGGTGGCGTCCTTCTGCTTGAGAATGTAAGGTTTTACAAGGAGGAAGAAAAGAACGACCCTGAGTTTGCAAAGAAGCTCGCCTCATTGGCTGATCTTTTTGTGAACGATGCATTTGGTACTGCCCACAGAGCACATGCCTCTACTGAGGGAGTAACAAAGTACCTTAAGCCCTCAGTTGCTGGTTTCCTTTTACAAAAGGTCAGACTGTAGCCTTAACAAGACGTGCCGATTATGTTTTTACACAATAATAGAAATTTAAATAGTTTGGTTAATTCAGGAGCTGGACTATCTTGTTGGGGCAGTTTCAAGCCCGAAGAGACCATTTGCTGCCATTGTTGGTGGTTCGAAGGTGTCCTCCAAGATTGGAGTGATTGAATCACTTCTTGAGAAGTGTGATATTTTACTGTTGGGTGGAGGCATGATATTCACATTTTACAAGGCACAAGGACTCTCAGTAGGGTCGTCTCTGGTAGAAGAAGACAAGCTAGAGTTAGCAACATCGCTCCTTGCTAAGGCAAAGGCCAAGGGGGTCAGCCTACTGCTACCCACTGACGTCATTATTGCTGACAAGTTCGCCCCAGATGCAAACAGCAAGGTCCCATTCCTTTGTCTTTAATTTCAAGATCTCCAACAAATGATAATCAACCATTGAGGTCTGTCTATTAACATCATCTGAAACTGCAGGTTGTGCCATCATCTGCTATCCCGGATGGGTGGATGGGGTTGGATATTGGACCAGATTCTGTAAAGACGTTCAATGATGCCCTGGACACCACACAAACTATTATTTGGAACGGGCCAATGGGAGTTTTTGAGTTTGATAAGTTCGCTGTAGGCACAGAGGTAATTATTTCTTGATACATCCATCCTATCAAATCAAAAAAATAAAAAATAGGAAAACAAGTTCTTTTGGGTATTGTAAATTTTCTCAAATTTGATTTCAGTCCTGTCGACTTTTAGGAATTGGAAATCTAACTTTTATTTGTTTGACATTTTAGTCCAATAACTAACTGTAGGAGGTGCAATATCTAGTCAACATTGACGTTAGCAGTGTTTGATTTATTTTGTGACAAAGTCTGATTTGTTAATTGATGTTTCACCTCCTACCCTATGTTACCGGACTAAAACATCAGAAAATTGAAAGTTACAAGATTAAAAGGACTATTTTCACTAGTTGTATCTGCAACTGTACACAGCTAATACTTTTCGGTAAAAATAACTAATATTCTTTTATTGAGAAGAGAACAAGTAATATTAACAAACTAATACCTTTTAAATAATTAATATGATTTAAAAATTCAATCGAGTTGATGACTGCATGCAAGTAAATATATATAAATTGAGATTGCATCAAATTTTGTAGTCTGTTGCGAAAAAACTAGCTGAACTCAGTGGGAAGGGAGTGACGACGATTATTGGTGGTGGAGACTCAGTTGCAGCTGTTGAGAAAGTGGGTGTTGCTGAGGTGATGAGCCACATATCAACTGGTGGTGGTGCCAGTTTGGAGCTCTTGGAAGGCAAAGAGCTCCCCGGTGTTCTTGCTCTTGAAGAAGCCACGCCTGTTGCTGTGTAAGGCTTAGACGAGCATTCTTCTCGATTCTTTAACCCCATATGTAATAATGTTTCGCTTTGTAAACGAGAAATGTAATAGTGTATGAGCTCATGCTACAAATGTTCAGTCTGCCATTAATGTTATGTCTGAATCACCCTTTTTCTTGTAATGATATCTATGAGGATGTACCAGAGGAACAAAACTTATTCGAAATACATTCAGTATATTGTCACGATGAAATTGTGGGGAATAAAGTTGCCTCTTTGTAAATCATACTCCCATGTCCCATAAAACATTACATACTTTCTATTTTAGTTTGTCTCACAAAATGTTTGCGTGCCTTAAAAATAAAAAATATTAATTAAATTTCACTCTTATAATTTTTATATTATTTATATATATTTTAGGGTTTAAAAAATAGGTGCCACGAGAGTGTAAGCCCCGTTCAGTTGGTCATACAACCAAGTGAATAACTGTAATAATTGGCCAAAGTAGACCAGGGCAAGGCGGCCACTAGGGCTCCTCACACGTCTCAGCCCTTCGCCCAAGGACGAGGACCACCCTAGGCCCATGGAGTTCGCTTGTTTCCAAGCCCACATCTCTGTGGATAGCGGCCCGGGGACTTTCCTGGGCTCGGCCCAAGAGCCATAGCCCATTCACTTCATCTCGTGATATTTTAATTGGTCTACCCGGTACTTAATATGCCATACAGAATCTCTTGAAATTTTCGATGTGGTACAAACATTGAGAATGACGTCCACTGCTGCATCGACGAGCCCCTCCTGTCTCACCATGTGGCCATCAAGCTGCGATCATTTGGGAGTTCCGGCAGAGGCGTCGGGGACCTCAGTGGTCTTTGTTAGGGAGCGTGCAGATGACACTAGGATTAGAGCTGCTGCTATTCAAGCACCTGAGGTGCTAAAGTCATTCATTCTAGTCATCTGATGAGTTCATTTTCTTTTTCTCAATCTGCATCTCTTGGCTGTTGAATAATTTATTCCAAGTTTAGAATATTGGTTTGCTCTAAATTGTTGTTATCAAATTTACTGATTGTTAGCTTGATAACATATTCAATTTAGACTTGTGTTGGTTATGATATGGCCTCAGTTTGATTAATTTCATTGTGAAATGTGAATTAAAGCTGGTATTTGATTCCAATTGACTGGTGAAGCATTTACCAATTCATTTTGTAGATTCATCAGGTCAGGACTTCTTGTTAAGATGGCACATCTATGCATAAATGATCTTCTGTTTTTAATGGTTATCTGCCCTCTTCTTAATTATGCCATAATTGCTAGATTCTAAAGTTTTTGGGTTTCCAGGGACGACCAAAAGGCGTCACCCCGAAATACAGCCTTAACTGCCAGGTACCAATTTGCAGGAAATCAAATTTCATAACACGTTATCATTGTTTGATTTATTTTGCGACAAAGTCTGATTGGTTAATTTATGTTTCACCTCCTACACTATTTTACCAGACTAAAACATCATAAAATTGAAAGTTACAAGATTAAAAGAACTATTTTATTAAAATGATAGATAAAATAAAGAAAAAATGACAGTATTGTGAAGTTCAAACTTTTATTGTAAGTATGAGTTGTTTCCAAATAAAAAAATGAGAAAAAGTTTTGTGAACAAAAAAAAATGAAAAGTTGAAAATAATTTGGTGGACAAAGGGAGTAATATTTTTTATTGAGAAGAGAACAAGTAAAATTAACAAACTAATAATACTCCATCTGTTTCACTATATGTTACTCATTTTGTCATTTTTGTCTATTTCACTATTTACTTTCTATTTTTTTTAGAAATTACTATTCACTTTTTTATTATTATTTTCATTACATTTTACATTATTTTCATCATATCACTTTTACCTTAATTTGTACGTTAAAAAACAACGAGCAACTTATACTGGGACGGAGGGAGTATATAAATTGAGATTGCATCACATTTGATTTTATAGTCTATTGTGAAAAAGCTAGCTGAACTCAGTGGAAAGAGAGTGACGAGGATTATTGGTGGTGGAGCCTCAGTTACAGCTGTTGAGAGAGTGGGTGTTGCTGAGGTGATGAGCCACATATCAGCTGGTGGTGGTGCCAGTTTGGAGCTCTTGGAAGGCAAAGAGCTCTCCGGTGGATTTGCTCTTGAAAAAGCCACAACCGTTGCTGTGTAAGGCTTAGACGAGCATTCTTCTCGATTCTTTTAACCCCATATGTAATAATATAAATGAGAAATGTAAATATATGAGCCCATGCTACAGATGTTCAGTTTGCGGTTGATGTTATATCTGAATTACCCTTTTTCTTGTCATTCAATAAATTATTCCATAAATAAAAAATTATATACGCAAGATTCAAGCTTTATTTACAAAAAAAACATCCCAAAAATAATTAAAAATTAATTATATTTAGGGGATATTTATAAGTACATAATACAACTAGGGGAATAAAAAAATAAAATAAATGAAATACAGGGGAAAAGCAATTAGGGGAGAAAAGTTTATAATTCTTTCAGGTTACGAGGAAGAGGGGCTGGAGCTGCAGCAGTGACACTAAGTTTCCCTATAATGTATGATGCTATATATATATATAACTACTAAAATAAATATGTAATATTTCTACAATGACGATTTAAAATATGATGCCGAGTAATAGACTTTTATATATTATTCGATGAATATGTTGTAAGAAATTGTTTATCTTCAAGTCATGACTTTTCTTATTAAAGAACTTTAATTAACTAATTTATATGTGATTTTCCGCTGCAAGGTATTTCATTTACGCATATTTTTTTATTTTTAAAAGAAAATTTTAAGCCCGAATTTTTAGTTACAGTGATGATCCGAGTTCAGAGTGCTTTAAGCGACAAAGGCTGGCATTCTGGGTTCGGGGCGTTACACTATCCCTTTGAACTTCCAAATCCCTCTTCAAAACAGTTAAAAACCAGTCCTATGTGTCCCATTCTCTTTTGATACAACATCATAAGCCATGGGAAATATATTGTTGTTAGGATCAACTCCTACAACAGCTAACAAAATCCCCCTATGAGGCCCCTTCTAGTGGAAACCATCAACCCATACTAATGGTCTACAACCCAATATAAAACCAGCTTTCACTGCATGCAGGCATATGTATATCCTATCAAAGAGTGTTAGGCCACTAGGTTGAGTATCTACTCCAACCAAAACAGTAGAACCTGGGTTTGTTCTCCTAATTTCATGAGCATAATCCCAAAGAAGAGAATACTGTTCATCAGCATTACCAATTTGATTCTCTAGAGCCATCTTTTTTGCCCTATATGCCTGATGATCTATAATGTTCACACCCAACTCAACTTGTGCTCCAGTTTTGAAAGAAGAAACTTTTTTCTTTGGATCAGTTTTAAATTGGTACACATACCTCCCAACTAGCCAACTAGACCTCATGCTTTTAATATGATAAGATTCAGGACTAATGTGTTTTTTATATTAAGTGGTAATCTGAAAAGTAGGTTCATTAGGAACTATTCTAGCATGCACCTTCCATTCACACCCCTCAGTTTTACACTTAGCATACACTCTTTCTCTATCATTTTTTGCCAACTTAATATTCCTCTTCCTAATAATAGAGTCAGAGTGCACAGCATCAATGAACTCCCACTTACGACTGAAAAGCATTTTCAGTTTTAATTGTGGGGTAAACATTTACTTTGGATTGAAAATTGGACACATACCACCCTCATACTCACTGTCAGACCCTTTGTCACTAATGAAATCCTCACCACTCTCAATAACATCTTCCTCCCCACTCCCTTCAAGCTCTGACCCATCATCGAAACTAGTACTCTCATACTCAACATGTGCCCCATGATCTTCACTCACATTCTCTTCACTCTCACTACAAATATAATCACTATCATCACTCTCACTATCTCCATCTTCATCCCTCTCCTCCCCCTCATTGTCTCCATTAGTGTAAATAATATTTTATTTAAATATTATTTATATGTATATCACATATTTATAGTTTATTATATTAATATATTATATTATTATAATATATATAGGGGGAGTTAAATAATTGCTAGTGCAGTTAATCCCCCCATCTCTTCGGATGAGATCAGAAAAAAAGAATGATTAATAGAGATTTTCATTCAAGAAGAGAACAAGGCATCAGAAACATACAGACGATCATCGAAAACATACAAACATATTATACACATTACTATTCGTGGAAAATTGGTTTGCATATACTGTGACTGGGACCCCGAGGACGTAGAAAGGACGAGGATTACAATCTGGTTCGAAACATTCCGCATTACATCTCAGAGGTCAGATTTTTAATTATTCGTGTTAGAATCTTTCTGGGTCCAACATATGGTATCAGAGCCCATATGGTTGTATCCCGTCCACTGAAGCATCATTTTCTTTGATTTGGAATTTTATGATGAAATAATTATTACTGCATGTAAATGATCAGAGGCATGTTAGCGTAGATTATTGACATTATTGTTATGATATGACTTTATCCATGTGAATGCTTTTTCATGTCTTTCATGCCTGTTTTTTGGGTCCTGCATACGTAATTTTTTCCTTTTTTCCAATCAATTGGATGCTTCAGTTTACTGTTTCCAGTCCGTAGATGTCCAGGATATCTCCCTAAATTGACTGATTACATTAGTTCATGCGATTTTGGTGTCCCGTGAATTTTTACCCATTTTATGGGTTTATTCAAAATCAACCAAAAATGTAATTTTTTTATATAGAACGGTAGCCCTCGTCACCTGGATCACGGTGATATTTGTTTACATTTTTTGGCTAAGTAAATTGTGAGATATGAATTTTTGAAAAAATTTCGAATCTGGGGGTCTTTTTTGAAAAGTTTCAGAAAATTCGGGGGCCTGTTTTTGGAAATTTGATTTTTTGGAGGGACCCAAAAATTATTTTAAAAAGTTTTTTTTTCAGTCAAATCGGATTCTCGCCGTTGACCGGCCAGCGGCCGACCTACGGCGGTGTCGCGTGGAAGCCACGCGCCGACGAGGCGGCGGCCCGACGACAGCGCGTGTGGTCGATGCACCGAGACCGGCGGTGGCGCGTGAGACCCACGCACCGGCAGGTGACCGGCGACCAGCGGCTGCACGTGCGGGCCACGCGCCGGTTGTCGGAGCTCCGACGGGCACGTGCGTTTCACGCGCGGGCAGTAGGGTACACGTGGCGGTGCGTGGAAGCTGCTGGCGGCGCATGGCGGCCATCAGCCAACTCCTGGTGGCGGGTGGGGGCACATCAGACCTTTTTTCGGCGCGTTCTTCACGTTCTACTATGTTTTCTGGACTGTTCTACGTGTTTTGATGTGTTTTGAGCTGTTTTTCTTACCTTAAATGCATGTTTTAGCCTATCATATGTGTTTATTTAGAAGAAATTCCTGTCTAGATGTTGTTGGAAATTGTTGAGTGATTACCATTATCTGAAAAAGTGGGAGCCAAAGAAATATAACTTTATTACACTTGTGGATATGCCTATTTTGAGGAAATTCATGTGTTAAAGTTTTTTAATTGATTGTTGGTCAATTTTTTGGCTGCTTATTTTTCAGGTATGTATCGCAGAACGGTTTCCTCTCACGACATAAGGACTAGGTTTGAAGTTCTTCATAACTTCATCCACTACAAGATGAAGCCCACTCACAACCTTAGAGACCATTATGTTGAGTTGCTAGAACTGTTCAACCAGTTTGTATTTCTGATTAACAACGTCCTACTATCCGCCCATTTGATGAAGGTCATACATGCTCCTACCACTTGGGCTAGGACACTCCCGCGCTATTTGCGCAAGACTTTTTGGGATCAGTATAGGATCAAAGATCAAAGGCCAAATGGTCGGGATGTGATGGAGGAAATTGCAATAGCTTCCATTAAGGATGACGGTAGTCGGGCACTTAGGACTATATGCTCGGGGGTGGGTGGTATTCATCGATCTGATCTTATGAGTTTGAAGGGACCTAGGAATGATCGAGTAAAGAATCCACACTTAGATCCTATGGCAAAAGCAATCTATAGTGCGGCGACTAGGGAGCTCGAATAGAATAAGAATTGAGAAGTCTAATGAAAAATTAGCTCGTTCTGTTCGTAGGCAACTTATTTTCCCAGATTGATACACTGATGTTGTAGTTCTTGCTAGGTTGTGTTTTTTTATTTTGTCTCAACTTGATACATTTTGATGATTTAGTTGATTGACCTATGGTAGCTCGTCTGTTGTGTTTTGTTTTATTTTCAGCTTGATACATTTTCTGATGATTTAGCTGAAAGTATTGTGGTAGTTCATTTGTTATTCTCTGATATGAATTATATGAACCGTTTCGTTGTTTTATGTTTTGAAACAAAATCTATTTTTGAGATGCATGATTAGATCGAAGATTAGTAACTTTAAGTTATTTTACGACATCAAGTCTTGTATCGATATTAAGATGTTTTGTTTTAGCTTAACATAAGACTTTAATATAAAACACCAATAACATTGTCGAATCACTTTTTTTTTCATAAAAGACAATGGCTTCAAAATCAATAGTAGCTGAGTTTAACAAAGGAGAAAAACTCAATGGGGAGAATTATGACACTTGGCGTCATAAGATATGGTACGTTTTGGATGAACAAGACACACTAGATGCTATAAACTAATTCATGGAAGATCCGGGAGTTGGAACTGGAAATCAAGGAAGGAGAGACCAAGAGCCTTACCTCGCGTGGAAAAAAAGAACTCCAGTGCACGTGGTATCCTAGTTAGTTCAGTGATCGATGAAATGATCCATGAGTGTGAACAACACAAATCTGCGCATGATATCTGGGTTTATCTGCATGAGAAATATGGTGGAACGTCTGTTACAAAACTGAGACAGTTGACCATAAAGTTCGACACTTATAAGAAAAAGCCAGATCATAACATCGGACAACACCTTAGGGAGATGTCAAACATGATCCTCGAATTAAAACTGCTGGTCACACTCTTTCTGATGAACAAAAGATCCAAGCCCTGATACGCTCGCTACCTAATCAATGGGAACATCTTAAGGTTAATTTGACCCACAATGAAAGTATTAGAACTTTTGGTGATGCAGCTTGACATGTGGAGCTGGAAGATGAAGGCTAGGAGCTTTTAAATCCTCTTCTGTTGCCTTCTATGCCGGTTCTAGTTCCAAAGGAGCTTCGGGCTTCAAGAGAAAGAGAAACTGGAAGAAAGTGAAGAAGGGTAAAGGATTTAACAATGATAAACCAGTGAACAATGCTCAAAACAAAACTGATGAGAAGAAGGGAAAGAAAAAACGTGCGAAAAAGAATAAGAAGGATAAGAGTAAAATGACTTGCTATAACTATCACCAGTTAGGTCATTTTGCTAGGGAATGCCCTGAGCCCAAGAGGGACAAGGTAGATCCATCTAATTCTATTTCAAGTATTATAAATGTCTATAGTATTGTCTTATTAACTGAATCTTTTCCTTTGTGGATTATAGACTCAGGGGCAACAGACCATGTAACAAGAGATAGGGGAGCGTTTGTTGATTTTCGTCATGTTCCACAGGGGACAAGATGGATATATGTAGGAAATAATGCTCGTGTTGAAGTCAAAGGACTTGGAACTTGCAAACTTGACCTTGACAACGGTCGAGCTTTTATTCTACATGACATACTATTTGCTCCTGATATCACGCGAAATCTTGTATCTGTATCAGTATTACTTAAATTAGGATTTGAAGTATTGTTTGCTAAAGACTCGGTTTTTATTAGCAAAGATGATGTGTGTTATTGTAATGGATTTATGCACGATGGTTTTATGATTTTAGATTGTAATCGAACATCTTTTAGGTATTATGATGATTATTCATATTCACTAAATGCATGTTCCTCTAGTAATGCTTGTTTAAATGTAGACATATGGCATGCTAAATTAGGTCATATTGGGCAAGATAGGATGAACTGTCTTGTAAAAGAAGGGCCTTACTTCAAAAGTCGAGTTATCTAAGTGTGAACACTGTCTTGCTAGAAAAATGACTAGAAAACCATTCGGTAAAGCCATTAGATCCGAACTTCCATTGCAAATAGTTCATTCTGATATTTGTGGTCCCGTTAATGTAAGAGCCCGACATGGAGCGTACTATTTCATTACATTTATTGATGATTATTCACGTTTTGGTTATGTCTATTTGATTTCTCACAAATCTGAAGTATTGGATTGTTTTAGACGTTTTCTAAACAAAGTTGAAAATCAAAAGGACAAAACTATCAAAGTTTTAAGAACTGATAGGGGATGTGAATATCTTTCTGATCAATTCAAAGAATTATGTAATGAAAAAGGGATTATTCGACAATTGACAATTCCTTACACACCTCAACAAAATGGTGTGGCTGAGAGAAGGAATAGAACATTGTTGGAAATGGTGAGGTCTATGATGGCACAAGCAAATTTACCCATCTCTTTTTGGGGAGATGCGTTACTCACAGCTGCTTATGTGCTTAATAGTGTGCCTACTAAATCAGTCGTTTCAACTCCTTATGAATTATGGACTGGTAGAAACCGAACCTAAGTAACCTTAGAGCATGGGGATGCGCAACTTACATACATGACTCTACGAGTCAATATGGAAAGCTAGGTCCCAGAGGAAAGAAATGTATCTTCATTAGATACTGTAAGAACTCTAAGGGTTATGTTTTCATAGGGGATCAAGATGGGAATATTACATAAATAGAATTACAAAATGCACATTTTCTGGAAAATGAATTTCCTAACAAGGGTGGAATTGAAAAAGTCGATTCAATTTTTGAGACAGTGGAAAACCAAACCCTATCTGATCCAAGTGGGAGTGGTATATCTAAAAATGTGGATCTTGATAGATTTGTCCCAGTTGAGGATCAAACCATTCTTAATGAGGACATTTTATCTACAGAGGGTCCTACAGAACCACAGTCTCGGAAAAGTTGTAGGAAATCAATGCCAAAAAGGCATTATGACATAGAAGGTCATGCCTTCTTTGTTTCTCCAGAAAATGGGGATATTTCTCCAGTGGATGAAGAAGAGCCTAAAACTGTAAAAGAAGCTCTAACTTGTCCAGCAAAAGAGAAATGGAAGAAAGCAATGGAAGAGGAAATGGAGTCTATGAAGTCAAATCAAGTCTGGGAACTCGTTGACCTCCCAAAAGGACGCAAAGCAATCGGGAATAAATGGATTCTTAAGATTAAAAGAAAAGTTGATGGCTCAATAGAAAGGTTTAAAGCTCGCTTGGTGGCAAAAGGATATACTCAACAAGAGGGTATAGATTATGAAGAAACCTTTTCGCCTATAGTGAGATTTGCCTCGATTCGTTTACTCCTAGCTATAGTAGCAAGTATGGATTTAGAATTGCATCAGATGGACGTTAAAACTGCTTTTCTCAATGGAGAATTAGAAGATGAAATCTACTTGCATCAGCCTGTAGGATTTGTTCTTCAAGGTCAAGAGGATAAAGTTTGTAAGTTGAAAAAGTCGATTTATGGACTAAAACAATCCTCGAGACAGTGGTATTTGATATTTCACTCGACGGTCATCTCATATAACTTTGTTATGATAAACGAAGATCACTGTATGTATGTTAAACGTTCTAAGAACAATTTTGTGATTCTATCTCTGTATGTAGATGACATACTATTAGCTGGAAATAACAAAGAGTATCTTGAAACTATCAAGAGATGGTTGTCTTCAAATTTTGAAATGAAAGATATGGGTGAAGCAGAATATATTCTTGGTGTCAAGATCCAAAGGGATCGCTCGAAAAGGTTATTGGGTTTATCCCAAGAGACTTACATCAAGAAACTTTTGGAACGGTTCAAAATAAAAGACTGCAAACCACTGGATACTCCTGTTATGAAGGGTGAATCTTTGAGCCTAGATATGTGTCTTAAGACTCAAAAAGAAAAAGACGAAATGTCCAAAATACCATATGCAAATGCTATTGGTAGTCTGATGTATGCAATGTTATGCACACGACCAGATATTTGTTATGTTGTTGGTCTAGTCAGCAGGTATCAATCTAATCCTGGGAGAAGACACTGGTCGACAGTGAAAAGGATTTTCAGATATCTAAAAGGGACTGCAGACTATCATCTTTGCTATCAAGGAAACAATGTGACACTCAATGGGTATACAGACGCAGACTGGAGTGGTGATTTGGATGAACGAAAATCAACTTCCAGTTATGTCTTCTTGCTCAACAATGGAGCGATATCATGGTGTAGCAAGAAACAGACTTGTATAGCACTGTCCACAATGGAAGCCGAATTTGTGGCATGTGCTGCTGCTGTTCAAGAGGCTATTTGGTTAAGGAGATTCCTGAAACATTTGGAGATAACTGACACCTCAGTGGGAGCTGTATCAGTTAATTGTGATAATCAAGCATCCATTGCTTACACAAAAGATCTCAAATATCATGGAAAGACCAAACACATTGACACTAAGTTCAATTTTGTTAGAGACATAGTTGAAAAGAAGAAAGTGATTCTGAAGTACATTTCTACTCATGACATGTTAGCA